>JAOEHY010004929.1:0-11595 GCA_025447955.1 Psilopsiagon aurifrons
TCCCTCTGGATGGCATTCCTTCCCTCCAGCATATCAACCGAACCACCCAGCTTGGTGTCATCGGCAAACTTGCTGAGAGCACACTCAATCCCACTGTCCATGTCACCAACAAAGATGCTGAACAAGACCGGTCCCAACACCGATCCCTGAGGGACACCAATTGTTACTGGTCTCCAGATGGGCACTAAGCCATTGACCACAGCTCTTTGTGTGCAGCCATCCAGCCAGTTCTTTATCCACAGAGTGGTCCACCTATCAAATTGATGTCCCTCCAACTCAGAGACAAGGATGTCATGTGGGACAGTGTTGAGCACTTTGCACAAGTCCAGGTTGATAACATCAATTGCTCTACCCCTATCCATCAGTTCCATAGCTCCATCATAGAAGGCCATCAAACTGCTCAGGCAGGATTTTTCCTTAGTGAAGCCATGCTGGTTGTCACCAACCATCTTGTTGTTTTTCATGTGCCTTAACATGATTTCCAGGAGTATTTGTTCCAAGATTTTGCCAGGCACAGAGGTGAGGCTGACTTGTCTGCAGTTCTGTAGGTCATCCATTTTCCCCTTCTTGAAAATGGGGGTCAGGAACTTCACCTGACTGCCATGATTTTTCAAATATGATGGACTTTTGCTTATATTGAAAGTGTTCAAATGCAGAGCATGTATTTACTGTGTCCTTCAAGGTAGAATCTGGAAAGGTGGCTCATGATGGTTTCCCTTTTGCCAGGTGAAACTACTTAAATATGCAAAATCTGAGTATTTAAATTTAAAACCTCCAGTAGAAACACCTACCATATGTAGGACAAAAAGACTGGTATTTCCCAGTTTGTCATCTGTACCGGAAAGCTACTCATTTAATGTCTATAGCTCTTTTACATTATGTACATATCCATGCACTGAAGCAAGAAATTAAATAAATGATGGGTCAGACTTGATTTTGATTCAGAATGGTTTTGGGATTCTGGTTATTGGAAAAAAAAGAAGGCAAGCAAGCAAGTTTGGAACACACTGCTACAGACAGTGTCTGTATTCTCTGCATTTCTTCCTAGTATGCTCCTCCATGTGTGCAAAGAGTAAGACAGAAATCCCTTGGCAGAAGAGCGTGGAAGCTCATATTTAAAGACACAATTGTTTCTGAGGATTGAATCACAGCATGGACAGACAAATGTCCAGTGACAATCCATATGTTTCTATTTCTGATTTCTTCATTATAAGCAACTTCAGGACATACTAAAACCAAGTACATTTCTAAATGTGGTTGATTCTCCTACTTGGTATCCATTTTTGATGTGAATGCTAACTTTTTATGGAAAATGTAGAGTAAGTCACAGTGTCATTTGCCCAGCTTGTTTTAAATATATAGTTTTCCATTAATATTGCATGCACAAATGACACTCATGCACTCTTGCTCTTCTTTTTTTCTTTAGCTTGAATTCAGTATAATTTTAAATATTCTACCATCAAATTAGATCTATTATATTACTCGTAAGACAGATCAAATCAGTTAAGTTTTTTAAGTTATTCTTAAAAATATCACAGCATCAAAGTGAATTTAATAAATTAGGTTTTGGCAGGAAGGACTAAATAACAGGAATAATTATTTTCATAGCTCCAAATATCATGCAAGTAAAATATACTACTCAATTTCCATGTGGCTGATATGACTCTTTTAGTAATAACAAATTAGAAAATTAAAAAATGTTGTCTTTTCTCATTTTAATACATTTTACTGACATGAAATTTAATCATGGATCAGTCTTAAGGAATGGAAAAAAGAAAGGTAAAAAGCTATAGCTTGGAGAGAAACAGGAATGGCAAGTAAGCTATTTAACGTAGCCCTACTTTGTCTCTTTAATGATTTTCTGCTGATTGCACAACTTCATCTGGAGAGCATTAATGAAATAGCAGTGTAAAACATATGTCTGGTGAGTCTAATGCAATGTAATAAGCAGCTTTGTAGGGAATTTGTTTTTGTCTTTCAAAGAGTGTTTTTTGTTTGTTATTGCCTTAAGCTTTTTCAATGAGCTCAATTTTCAGTTGTTATTTTTTTTTGTTTTTTTTTTTTTTTTTCTCAGATGTGCCTTCTACAATTGGGGATCTTTCAGACAGAAAATAGTGAAGATGCCAAAGCTTATTGTAAAGAAGGGTTTAGAAACAAAGTTTTAATCTGAGGCAGACAGATTAAGATCCTGACTTTTTCCAGCACTGAATACCAAATACTTCTTGCTGATTTTAAGGTTTAAGAATAACAGTGACTTGTTCCTTTGCCATGGGGTACTTACAGTTTTGTGCTGCACCTGTTCTGGCTCTCCATATTTAACCTGGTGCACTGGGAAGACAATTGGATTGCAAGCACTGGCAGTCCACTTACCTGAAGGGCAGTGTCACCAAAACATGACTAGGCAATGGATCAGTACCAAACTCAAGATGTTTCCAAGCAGCTTTACTTTTGGTTGTATTTGCTTTCCCTGCTGCTCCTTAAAAACAGGTCTTTTCACTCCATTTCTCTTTCTTCTCAATTCTTCTCCTGTCCATGTAATGCACTCGGCAGGATGAGGCAAGGTTCAGATATGCAGGGCTGGTTCCTTGCATGTCTTCATAATCTGGCTCAGCACGGGGCTCCTGTCTTGCACTGTGAGGTTGCAGAGAGGGTGAAAAAATGAGGACAAGATCCTTACAGCTCTTCTCCCCAGCAGGTCTATGCCAGATATTCATATGCAGTCGCTAATGAGAGGGAAGGGGTGTTTTCATTCATAAAACATTCCCCAGCTTTTTTCCAGGAAACCTCATATAGTGCAGTGCTAGACAGAACTCGTTTTAACAGTCTATAATATATTTGCACTTAAACATCTTGCCTGCATCCTTACAGTTCTGTTCCACTGAGCATATTTCCTCTAGCAGAAAGCCCCATAGAATTTTGTTTGCACTTTGTCAGTGGGGAAATTGCATGAGGGTCAAACATTTCTCACTTCTGGGCTTGAATTACGCTGTTATCCTGCTGTCTACTATGAAGAGCTTTTAAGCGGAGTGGAACCATTAGAGCCTCTCCATGTGAATTATTTACTATTGACAGTGGTAGCTAGTAGGGAGCATTTATGTGGGATGTGTATTTATAATTACACTGTTAGCTTAAGGATTAAAGCCTTTTTTGATGGCTCAAAGAGAGCATTTTTTTGGTTTTCAAACCCATAAGAGATGCATGAGAAATCTGACCTATCATGTTGTCTCTGGATCAGGAGAGGGAATATGGAATGAAGAAGAATAATAGTAAAAATAAGGCAAAGAATTATTTTCTCTAAAATCACTGTAATTTGATTCCATGGACAGATGGCCAAAGCAGAAATTGTTGTGTTATTTTGAAAGGTTTGTGCAGCTGCCTGGAAGCTCTTGTCCCTGCAGAAGGGCAGCAAGTGAGCTAAGCAAATTCTCCCCGTGAGCTTCTCTGAGAAGACAGCCAAATTAAAGCAGGAACCAAAGAGCAATAACAAAATATGGCAAAAATACTGTCAGCATGTAAGTTTCCATGCCACCATGGATTTACTGTATCTATACTGTATGGTATGTCTACACATAACTCTGTGCCAGGAGTGGAAGCATGGCTGCTATGTAAAAGGCACGGCTGTGCAGAGTACACATGCAGTGTGCCCTCTGGACCTGGGCCAGAGAGAAGGGTGTTGTTGGGGTGGAGGTTTGGCTGCTCTGCTGGGGAGCGCTGCTGCCATGATGCTGTGCTAAGCTTCTTCACCAGAGAGGTTTGTGCTCAGCCGGCTCTGGCTACGATCAGAGTGCCTGTCAATGTGGATGTATTCCACACTGAACTTGTATGAAAAGCTTTTACTCTATCCTTGGGTTTTAGTATCCAAATGAAGACTATAAAGAGGGAAAGTCTTATTTAATGACTGTAGAACAAAGATTTAAAACCCACAATTCCATTAGGTCTTAACTTTATTCCCTCTATAAAGTGTAATGCTTTTGAAGTATGTTTTTTTATATTCATTTGATAAGTTGTGACTATATGACAAAGTTCAAAGCAACCTTAGAAATGCAGCCTAAGAATACCATCCAGCACAAAGTGGATATGCTTTTATAAACAACCAGTCTTTAAGTGGTTGGCTTCTAAAAAATCAGCTATTCTCTGAGTCAAAGTACAAGTCTTAACTAATTTCTAATTTACTTCCTAACTGATATACCAAAGGGCAATGAGTTCAGATGTGCTTTTCCAATTACACAATTACAATTGTCCTTACTTCTGTAAGCTGGTGCAACTGTCATAAGAGGAATTTCAGAAAATCACAGTCCAGGATATGTAAAATTGCCTCAGAAGGACTACAGTGTGCCAGAAATCTGTTACATTAAATTACAAAGAAGTTGCTAGTATTTATAATGAAAACCACTGACTGTCTCTAGTCAAGTTGCAATGCAGCCACAGATGATATAGCCTGGCAGCAATGGTGTGCTGCTGTTAGTGAAGCACTGCTCATGCCTCAGGTGAAGCACCTGCTGGAGCAGCTGCCATGTGCCAGTTGCTATCCCATAGCTAACATGATTTCTAACTTTTCCAGTCTATAGTATTTTTCCCAGCTAAAGTAAAATGGCTCTGACAAATGCAAGGCTAAAATATAGGAAAAATTCTGGTTGTCTGTAAGCCTTACTTTTCAAAGCGACATGAAATAATGGAGTTTCCATGTCTTTGTATAAATGACTAACACATGTCATCAAACTGTTGAGTAGATTTTAAGTACATCCATTTTTAATATTGCATTTATTTTACAATGGTTTTCACAATGAACTGACTGACAAAGCCACTTGAAATGTGCGTTTTTGTTTAAATATTCAGATAAATCAAAAAGCTTTTCTCCAGAATATTGTCTCGGGGCAGAAAGAAATGCGGCAACTAAATTATAAACTCTTGACAGATATTTCCAGTAAAATGCTGATACAGGAAGAATTGCAGTGCTGTAACCGATGTTATTTAAATATAAACATTCTATTTCCCTTTTTTATTTTTCTTTTTCTCTCCAACATGTTGTGAACTTTAACTAGTACAGTTTAAATAAACCACAGTCATCTCTTGCTCTTCCTCTTCCTCTTCCAGAAAGAGAATTCCACAGGCATAATGAAAATTTACTAACCAAAACAAAGCTGTGAGCTGAGAAAATAGTTTCAAGATTGTGACAAACTCTGTTCTGGTAAGATTATGGCTGATACCCACTACCATTATGTGCAGTCTTTTCCTGTTGCAAAGATTCAGAAAATACTACAAGAGACAACTGTCTCTGCTGTGGAATAAAAAAATCAGACGGCTTTGATGTAGAAAGTCCTTGAAGTTCCTACAGCTTGTCTCAAAACCTGCTGCAATCTAATACTTTAGGTCGGAAACCACTACCAGCAGGATGGACAGCATTTTCTTGAAAGATGGGATAGTGATTATATTAGGATACAACAATTGAGAAAATTGTGGCTGTGCTGATGAAACTTGGGATGCTATAGTTCATCCGAATTGTCTCTGCAGAGATGTGATGACTGTTAATGGGGAACTTTTGAGCCACTTGCCAGGATACTGGACAGCCTGCCTATTCTACAGCTACTAGGGAAATAAAGAGAATAGAAAGCGCGAAGGGCTCCATGACTGGAGTACTGAGCAGTGAAAATGGGGATACAGAGAAACTTAATCTTTGTATATCATGAACTAATATTCAAGTCACTGTCTCTATGGGATTAGCTTTAGACTCCACTGATGGCTGAACTGGAACATTCAGCATGGTCAATTCAGCACCGTTGTGTGCACAGATAGTAGTTTTCAGATGCTGGCTTGAGTTCTGAAAGCTGTACAAGAGTGTTAGCTATGAATAATGCATCCTGGAATATGTAGGCAACATTGTTTTTGATACTCATGTTAATCTATTACAACTTTGCTTTAGTACCTGTTGCTGACATGATGCTATGCTACTTGAAGACTTACCTTTCATGTGCAAGCATTGAAGCTCTGACTTTCATTGTGCTTAGGCAGTATGTACCTCTATAGTCACAGCTGTATTCTGAGAAGGGGAAGAAAAGCTGAGGTGAAAGTAAACATGCTACCTTCAAAATGTCAGTTGAAGGAAAATTTCATGCCGCTTCTTGAAGGATAAAAGTCAAAAGGAGAAAAGTCCTCAATTTATTTTGGTGTAGATGATCATATTAAAATGAAGACATGGGCATGGTTTCACAGTGGAAAGAAAATGCTGGCATTAGACACCTGAGAGGCACAGAGAACTTTGAAATACTGCAGAAATATTTTATCTGGATAGTATTAGAGAACGAATAGCCTGTCTTCAGGTTACAGGCATCAGGTGTTTATTCAGACATCTGCCTGTGGACTGGAGAAGCCTTGGCTGTGCTTGGAGGCATGAACCCTGCAGGAAACAGTTTTCTAACTGCAATAGCAGGTGAGATGTGAGTGACTGAATACAGGACTAGCAAACATAGGGCTAGATTACACAGTGTCCCTTATAATTGCCGCATAAATAAAACCTTGCTGCTGTTCTCAGATTTCTGCTAAACTACAGGCAAGAAAGTCAGACTGATGCCAACAGGAAACATGTTTGAATATCTTTATTATATTCTCTGTTTTGTATTATGTTGCATCTTATTTGTGGAATTCAAAGTGATGTAATTCACAGTTAAGTGCATGCACACCTGTATGCCCATACATATTGGAGCTGTTCTTTACAATTGGTCAAAAAAAAATTCTGACTTCTAGAAAATGTGTTATAAAATGTAACAATATTGTAAAAATCCCCCAACAATGCCTTTGCCTAATTTTGTACACAGTGCAAGAGGAGATGAAGGTGACGAACGCTAATGTATGAGAAAAGTCGAAGCTAGAACAAATAAGGCTGTTATCCAAATCAGTTTGATTACACACAGGTATTTCACTATGTTTTTCAAATACTTTTTTTTTTTCCGTTCTCAGCTACTTGCTAAAAATTATTTATTCTCAGAAGCCTCTTTGCAGTCCATAACATCTTGTGGAAACTGGTGTACTCTGAGGGAAGTTTGGAACTTGAAGGTAAGAAAAGTCAGAAGTAGACAGGTCTGTGGGTTGTCAGGCTCAGTATGAGCTTTTCTGGGAGTAGGGGAAGGCTTCACAGCTTGGAGGAAATCACAGGGTTGTGTTTTAAGGCCGCAGGGTCAGTAACTCTGTGTATGCCTCTTTCTTAATCCATCCTCATAATAACCTTTTCCTTTTTCATATGAACGTTTTTGAAAGTGTTTCTAATCTATGTTTGCATATGGATGCCAGATGATGATGTGTTAAGCCTTCAAGCTGAACGGAGCACATAGACATGCTTAAATGAAGCAAGAAAATATTGCTGTTTCAAAGCCACAGGCAATATTCCAGATGCAAAATCTACCCAGCAAGTTGCTAGAGAAGAGCCGTCTCTTGAGTCTTGCAGCAGTAGGATTAGCATTTGACTAAAACAGCAAAGTTTTTGTTGACAAAGAGTACAGAAGAAAGTAATAGGCTGGATCTAAAATCTACCTAACACTGGAAATCAGTTATACAATGGGTTTTGACTTAAAACAGGTTATGATTATCACCTGGTAAGTCAATTTAGAAAAAAAATATAAATGCTTGAACATGGAATTCACACTGGCTCTCAAGTCACCTGAGACTGAAAGATTAGGAGTATGTCATGCATGCCTTCTGATGGTAATGTAATGCACTTGATGTGCCACATTTGACTCTCTTGTATCTGGCCGTGCTTGAAGAGCTATTTCTAAAGTGTGTGTTTTATCACCTCCAGTACAGACCATTGCTGTAAGCATTGGTGTGTAATGGCTGAGATGATGGTGTGCTACAAATAGGATTTCCATTATTATAGGTGCTAAATAATATTTATCTGAAAAGCCTCTGCTTCCTGACTCTGCAATGTTTTCTTTAATCACTGTAATAATAAATACATAGCTTTTGGATTCTACATGATGGGAAATGAGAGTATGAGGGACATTTTTTCCTTAAGACTTCTGTTTTGAGTATTAGTGAAAGGACAGAATGTCAGTAAAATGTATGGAGTTGGGCTGCTACTCTGATCTTGGCTCTGCAAGTGTACTCCTTTTGCTTTCAATGCCTCTCTGTTCCTAATTCAAAGCAGACTGCAGGACACAGGAAAATTCCATTAGACATAATTTTCATATGTTCTTCTGCTCATGACTCAGTACATTTTTTGCACCATAAAGTTTGCATTGGACCTTATTCTTTCCTTGGGACATCATATTTCTCTTTTCTGTATGAGATATTTTGCTTGGTAAATGTACGCTTATCAGAGCTAAATTGTATGTAAATTGCTGCAATGTTGTAAGCGAATGACACTTTCTACTAAATGACTTTTTTAGCCTTTATGTAATAACTCTTTGAAAGTGAGATAATGACAGATATAGTTTCAAATTTACTAGCCAAAGTTGTCAACTGCAATTGCTATGCAAGGAAAGGAACTAATGAGATAGTGCTCATAAGTTGATTTCACACTTGTTCTACAAACTTTAGGCACAAGAAACCGGTATCAGATTTATTTCATTGCTCACTCAGATCTTTACTGTACAGGGTCAAATTGGATGTCTACAAAGAGGTCTTTAAATTCTTTCTTCTAATTTCCTGCAAGAAAGGATAACAGAAAGGTTTGCAGCACTCCATGTCCTTCATTGCTATCTATACCTGAGGGTAACTTCTGATCAAAGATGTATTTTGAAAAGAAGGCTAGTGAAGATCCTTTAAATAAATGCAAACTTCCTTGCCCAAGGGCTGGAGAAGAGCAGGAAGGAGTGGGTCTAAAAGGAGGGAACTGGGTAGTATTAAGTACAAGTGCACTTCAGCCAATAAAATTTATTCCAAAAAAGCCTGTTTCAGTAATTCAATGCAGAATTTAATGAAGCTTTGGGAAATGTCTCCATTTTTAGATGTTGGTGTGATAAGCATCACAAGCTAGCATGGTTGTAGATGAAATTTTCTGTTATATTTTCTTAGCAGATTGGCAAATTTTTTGGTGTTGGCAAAATCTCGTATTTTATCTCTAAACGGAGAACCAGTGTCAGAACTGAAAGCTGGTCCTGTGCTAAACATCCTGTTAGCAGGAATTAATCTGCATGCAGATTGGTTGTTTGATTTCCTAGAATCATAGATTCGTAGAATGGTTTGGGTTTGAAAGGACCTGAAGTTCATCGAGTTCCAAACCCTTGCCATGGGCAGGGATGCCTCACCCTAGACCATGTAGCCCAACACTACATCAGAATAGATATTAGGCACATCTAAATAGTCATGCTGTGCTTGAAAAGCAAAACAATACAACAGTACTTTCTTAAATTACTATTTTAATTGAAACTTTATGCAAAAGAAGGCCTTTGGTATTATTCAAATTATTAAAGCAAAGTGTATTTAATGTTGCAGCTAAGTCCAGAGCTTTGAGCTGTGCTCCTATTTTCTTCATTTATAACTTGGTTTTCTTCTACTTAGAAAGAGCTCAGGAGCCATCAGCTGATCTCCTTGGAGTGGAATTCCATTAATGCTTTGAACTGAACCTGAAAGCAGATTTCTTGATCATCTGTATAAACATGATGTCACTCCTGTGGTCTACTCTGGAGTCTACCAACTAGTCACCTTCCTCCAGAGCAGAGCCCACGATGGCTGCAGGGGCCTCTTCTTCTATGCAGGATGAGTGACACCACGTCAAACTAAACTCACAAATACCTTGCACAGCTGCCCAGTGCAACTAACTTTCCCACTTTGTGTATGTGTCTTCATGCTACACAATGTGATTGGACCCAAAAAAGTTTTTCAACATTTTACTAAAAAACTACAATTCCTCCATTGCAATGATCACCCAGCCAGTGCTAGTGACTGTACATTAACACCAAGGGGATCTTCATACTGGTTTGAAGAAACCAGAACATCAGTCTCTTTATACGCAGAAATGCCTCAAAGAGTGCTGACTGTGAATGCTTGCATTTCATAGTCCTTAAGAAGATTAAGTCTATATGGGACAGGTAAAGGAAAGTGTGAGGGTGGTTTTTTGTTTTGCTTTCTCTCTTTCTTCTCCTAGAGTTTTTCAGCCAATCATTCTGACAGAAAGGATATAAAGCAGAATGGTTTTCTTTGAATTCTGCATTGGCGATGCTAGTCCTAAAGCACTACAAATTTAATTGGAATGCTCCATCAGTTTCACTGTTTTGGTATGTATAGCTGATGAAAATTTTTGAGTTATAGAGAACTGCAGAGAAATCCAGAGGCTCTAATTTAGAAGAGCATTTAATGCATTCAGAAAGTTGAGAGAGGAAGAGTTTTGATTCTACTGAAAAGAGAAAACCTGAAATATATCCTTAAATAAACTCTAGCTTTTAGAATAAAGAATACTTCAAATTAAAGACAAGATCTGTTATGTTGACTTGATATATCTTCTGTCTTGGGAGATTATCCTGAAGATTTATTCAGTGTTTTCCAGCAAAAACAGTGTCCAATTGAGCAATGCGTGGCCTGGGAAGAATACAGGGATGTTGTCCGGGAAGCTAGGGACCAGGTTAGGAAAGCCAAGGCCCAGATAGAATTAAATTTGGCTAGGGATGTGAAAGATAACAGGAAGGGATTCTATAGGTACGTAGAGAATAAAAGACAGATTAGGGACAACGTGGGCCCTCCCCAGAAGCTATCGGGAGAACTGGCTATCCCTGGGTTTGGAGAAGGCTGAGGTTCTTAATGGCTTCTTTGCCTCAGTCTTCACCAGCAAATGCTCTGACCACACCACCCAACGTCTTGGAAGGCAGACGAAGAGACTGTGAGAATGGAGACCATTGGCCCACTGTAGCAGAAGATCTGGTTCAAGACCATCTTAAGAACCTGAACGTACACGATTCCATGGGACCTGATGAAATTCATCTACGGGCTCAGAAGGAGCTGGCAAATGAAGGTGCTAAGCCACTGTCCATCATATTTGAAAAATCATGGCAGTCAGGTGAAGTTCCCGATGACTGGAAAAAGGGAAATATATCCCCCATTTTCAAGAAGGGGAAAATAGATGACTCTGGGAACTACAGAGCAGTCAGCCTCACCTCTGTGCCTGGCAAAATCTTCAGATTTTCAGAATCAGCAGATGCTCCTGGAAGGCATGCTAAGGCACATGAACAACAACAAGGTGGTTGGTGACAGCCAGCATGGCTTCACTAAGGAGAAATTCTGCCTGACCAATCTGGTGGCCTTCTATGATGGGGCTATGGAACTGATGGACAGAGGTAGAGCAGTTGATGTCATCTACCTGGACATGTGCAAAGCGTTTGACATTGTCTCACATGACATCCTTGTCTCTAAGTTGGAGAGACATCAATTTGATAGGTGGACTACTCTGTGGATAAAGAACTGGCTGGATGGCCGTACGCAAAGAGTTGTGCTCAAAGTCTCAATATCCAGCTGGAGACCAGTAATGAGTGGTGTCCCTCAGGGATCAGTGTTGGGACCGGTCTTGTTCAACATCTTTATCCGTGACATGGACAGTGTGCCCTCAGCAAGTTTGCCAATGACACCAAGCTGGGTGGTTTGGTTGATACGCTGGAGGGAAGGAATGCCATC
>JAOEHY010004930.1:6803-22820 GCA_025447955.1 Psilopsiagon aurifrons
GGGTTGAGTCCATGACGGTTTGGGTTGAGTCCATGATGAGTTAATGATGCATTGGGTTGAGTCCATGAGGGGTTGGGTTGAGGCCATGATGGGTTGGGTTGAGTCCATGACGGGTCGGGTTGAGGCCATGATGAGTTAATGATGCATTGGGTTGAGTCCATGATGGGTTGGGTTGAGGCCATGATGAGTTAATGATGCGTTGGGTTGAGTCCATGAGGGGTTGGGTTGAGTCCATGATGCATTGGGTTGAGTCCATGATGAGTCAATGATGCATTGGGTTGAGTCCATGAGGGGTTGGGTTGAGGCCATGATGAGTTAATGATGCATTGGGTTGAGTCCATGATGTGTTGGGTTGAGGCCATGAGGGGTTGGGTTGAGTCCATGATGCATTGGGTTGAGTCAACGACGGGTTGGGTTGAATCCATGATGCATTGGGTTGAGTCCATGATGAGTCAATGATGCGTTGGGTTGAGTCCATGATGCATTGGTTGAGTCCATGATGGGTTGGGTTGAGTCCATGATGAGTCATTGATGCGTTGAGTTGAGTCAGTGCTGCATTGAGCCCATGATGTGTTGGGTTGAGTCAGTGATGGGTTGGGTTGAGTCCATGATGGGTTGGGTTGAGTCCATGATGCACATTGGGTTGAGTCAATGATGCATTGGGTTGAGTCCATGATGTGTCAGGTTGAGTCCATGATGAGTCAATGATGCGTTGAGTTGAGTCAATGCTGCATTGAGTCCATGATGGGTTGGGTTGAGTGCATGATGCATTGGGTTGAGTCAATGATGGTTGGGTTGAGTCAATGATGGGTTGGGTTGAGTCCATGATGGGTTGAGTCAGTGATGTGTTGGGTTGAGTCAATGATGGGTTGGGTTGAGTCCATGATGCATTGGGTTAAGTCAATGATGCCTTGGGTTGAGTCAATGATGTCTTGGGTTGAGTCAGTGATGGGTTGGGTTGAGTCCATGATGCACTGGGTTGAGTCAATGATGCTTTGGGTTGAGCCAGCATCTTGGATTAAGCCAATCTCTTCTCTTGACCTAAAGACCAATTGGCTTGACCCAACCTCTTGGCTTGTCCCAACAATCACTTGGTTTTACCCAATGACTTCTTGCCTTGATCCAATGTGCCCTGCCTTGACCCAATGCCCAATGGCCTTCCCCAAGGTCTTCCCTTGACCCAATGGCTCTTCCCTTGACCCAACACCCAATGGCCTTCCCCAAGGTCTTCCCTTGACCCAATGGCTCTTCCCTTGACCCAATGCCCAATGGCCTTCCCCAAGGTCTTCCCTTGACCCAATGGGCCCTGCCTTGACCCAGCCTCTTGGCCCCAACCTCTTGGCCCCCCCCCCCCCAGGTCTTGCGCAACTTCAGCATCGAGGCCGTGTCCACCGAGGACATTCCCACCGTGTTCCGCTTCATCCTCATGCCGGAGACGTCGCCGCTCCTCACCTTCCGCAGCCTGAGCTGAGCCGGGGGGAGCACCCCCCCCCCCCCGCCATGCAAATCACAGGCAAATGACATGCAAATCGCATGCAAATTACAGGCAAATTACTACATATACATAACACACGCAAATAACGTGCGAATAACATATGAGCCGTGCACAAATCACATCTAAATCACACGCGTGCAACTCGCACGCAAACAGTATGCAAATCACATGTAAATCAGATGCAAATAACGTATGAGCCATGCGTGAAATGCATGCAAATTGCATGCAAATAACATGTGACGAACCATGCATAAATCACACCTAAAACACATACCAATCATATGTAGATCACATGTAAATCGTATGCAAATTACGTATAAACCACGTATGAGACACATGCAAATTGCATGCAAATAACATATAAACCATGCACAAAGCACATTGAAATGCGTAAGTCATATGCAAACCATATGCAAATCACACTCAAACCACATCAAAACCAGGAACAAATCATAAGCAAATCACATCTGAGCCATATGTAAATCACATGCAGATCACATGTAAATCGCACCCGTGTAAATCATACGTAAGTCATACACAAATCACATGCAAATGACATGCAAATCACACGCGGATCACATGCAAATTGCGCATGTCTAAATCCCATGCAGCCACTCGCAGATCACGTGAATCACACACGGGGACATCACATGCAAATCGTATGTAAATCACATGGATGTCACATGTAAACCACATGTAGACCGTATGCAAATCGCATGCAGATCACATGCAAATCACATGTAGATCGCATGTCGATCACATGGGACCCCAAACCCCCAATAAACTCTGCTTGCAGCCTCCTTGGTGGCCTCCTCTGGGGGGGCAGGGGGGGCACAGCCAAAACCCACCCAAACTGGGGGGGTGTCTGGGGAGAAGGTGAAAGGAGCTTCTTGGGGAGGGGGGAGCCGTGCCCTGTGCCAGCCTGGGGAGGCCATGGGGCACGCGCTGGGCAGTGGGATGCGTTTTGGTTTACATCCCGGTTCCGGCAGCGCCCGATGGGAATCGCACTGTGAGAACACAGGTGAGGCCCGGAGCCGCCCGCTCCCACCGGGAATGCCCCTTCCCATGGGCTGAGCCCCTGCGAGCCCCCCAGAGCAGCCGAAACGCGCAGGGATGGAAACAGAGGGGGTTTGGCAGGGGCCGGGGTGCCGGTGATGCCAACTGCTGATTCCCTGATGGAGTGAGAAAGGGGTGGGGGGGTGGAAATCAGCTTAGGCCGGATCCGCTCCTGCCTCCCCCCGTGCACAGCACCGCTGAGTTCCTTCAACAGGAAAAAGACATCGGAAAACCCAAAGCAAACACAACCGAAAGCGCCCCTCCCGCGGTCCCCGGCCCGCTCCGGTTTGCCGGCCGCGGAGCAGGGAGGTGACCCCACAGCGGCTCCCCTCTTAATTAAATCACGGCCTGGATCCCGCAGGGGTTATTGTCGAGGGCAGGCACCCCCCAGAGAGCCCCCGCCTTACCAGGGAACGATGGGAAGCAGCGCTCCGCAAGGGGATGCCCCGGAGCGCGCTCCCCACTGCCCGCATGGGGACACCCCAGTGCCTGTCCCCCGTAAGATGGGACCCAGACCCGGGAAGGAGCAGGACCGTGTGCCCCACGGGAGGTCACCCGTGGAGTGCCAGGCCCTCCCTGGGTGAGCCAGCCCCAAGCCGTGCCACTGCCACCCCGACTTTGCGCACACACTGGGGACAGTGGAAGACGCTGGAGGAATCTCCTATGCCTGACCACAGGGACTGGGGATGTCCCACCTGGAATCACTCACAGGAGCACCACACTGAGGAAAGGATGGGTTTTCTTCCCCAAAAAGGAGCAGCCAGGCTGCCCAAGGCACTTAAGAGCTGTAGAGTCATCTCCAGACCTTCAGAGAACTGGGGAAGAAACATCTGCATCCTCTTTTCAGAGTCCTGCCAACACGCTCAAGATGACTGGAAACAGATTCAGAGCAGTGGTTAGTGACGTTTGCTGCTGCTGCTTATAAGCAGCACCCGCCTCTACTGCCTGGCAAATGCTACTTCAAACAAGCCTGTTCCCAAACCCTCCTCGCTGTCCCTCCATCCTGTGCCCTAGGAAGCACAGACCAAAGACCCAGAGCAGCTGCTCCGCAGAGTGCCAGGGTCCTTTGTCCCCTGCGATCAGGCACCTAGGGGAAGAAGGTGCTGCTTTCTAACTGCTCCAGCCCCCTCCGACTGCCTCTGATGCAGTTTCAAGCTGAAAATGGGACATCTTGCAAAAACCTCAGAAAACAGATTACATCTCTGGTACATCTCCTGACCAAAGCAGGAAGCGCAAGGTCCAAATCCATGCTCTTAAGAGCCACCCAGCTTGCACTTAATCACCCAAAACCACTGGCAGCGGCTCTGGGCAGCGGCAGCGGTGGGATGTTAAACTGCATCTGGCTTTGCAGTGGGACCAGCCTCCCGCTGCCCCCAGCACTGGAAAAGAGGAAGCAGCTCACCGAAGTGACAATATAACTCTGTTTATTTTCCTTTAGCGCACTGCTGGCCCCAGTGCCAGGCAGTGGATTTCAGAACTTTCCCTCAACCAAACATCCTGGGGAAATTCAAGAAAAATAAAAATGTTACCATGTACCAAAAATAAAATAACCCACCCCAAACCTGCCTCTTCCCCCAAGCCAGTCCCTGCAAAGGCAATGCAATAAGGAACAGACATCTGTGCTTCTCACCCAGGGCCCAAGCTTGCTGCAAGCAAAGAAAATGTCACTGCAAGTTGTTGATAACACAAAGCAATGGACAGTAAAATTAACACCACCCCCCCTTAAAACCCCTTTGTACTGGTGACAAGTACAGATGGAGATCTCTCCCCACACTGCTTTAGCCTTCACATACAACTCACACCTGCAGCTTCAAGTAGTTTGTGGTGTGTCCTTAATGCCAACAGCACAGGTCAGTTCCACGCATCCCAGAGAGCCACCATGGGGCAGTGGGACCATCTGCCAACACTAAAAGCTGCCATGACAATGGGACCCAAACATCGCTGTCACCTGCACAGCATCGCAGTCCCGGTGCTGCCTCCTGGCACGAAACACAAACCTGCCTCTGCTCCCATGGGCTCTGGGGATTTTTACCCACCTGGCTCGAGTGGGAAAGCCCTGAACACACAAAGCCCCCACAGAAACCTGGAGAACTTCAAGCCCCCACTTGCCAGCAAGTTCCAGGCACAGCTTCACTCCAGCGCCCCAGCTCAGGAGCAGTGACAGAGCTGCCGTGGTGCCACAAGCAAGCACATCCCCACCACGCGTGACCGGGAGCAACTCCAGGGCAGAGCTCCTGCGGTCCCAAATTCACGCTCGCCCCAGTTAAACTGGCTCAAGCCATACTTTGCCCCTTCCCTCGAAATCTCCGTCACGCACACTCTTCAGCAGAGACCTCCGATGTTTGCATTCACATGTTCTAACCAGCCAGCACTGCCTCAGAAGGGAGGAAAGCGCTTGTGTTTCATTGGTTATATTCTCTTTTTTTTTCCTTTTTTTTTTTTGTTTTTTTAGATAAAGTACTTTTTGGGAAAGAAAACAACCAAAACCTATCAATACCTTGCAGTAGCATCCCACTGATCAGACTGGGGACAGCACCGGCACATCCCTCCCCCTCCCATACCTTCCTCCCAATCTCCAAAAATAGTATTTACTATATAGCAATAAACTCTGAGCAAGCCAGAGTCCCGGAAGACATGGACCTGCTTTCACCTCTCCTATCCAACCCAGCACCATTTCAACGTGGTTGCTACTATAACTTCTGGGACAAATCCATTTGGATCCAAGGCGATACGTGCCCCAGACCCGCTGGGTGCAGCACAGGAGGCCTATTTGTGTAATCACATTTCTTAGCCTTCACAGTTCCAGCCTGGTGGTGTGTGTGTTGAGAATACTTGCCTGAGCCTATATGAGACTCGCCAGTGAAGACAGACTGGTGGAACCAGGCTGACTTTAAAAAAAGCATCCTTGAATTGTATTAGTCTTTGGCATTTGTTGTGGAGATGCAGAAGCGCCAGTAGGTAAATTAGCTCAGTGCTGGCCCAGCTCCCATTTCCCTTGGATTCTCAGCAAGGATATTTCCCTCCCCAGCACTTAAGTGCAAGAAGCAGACGGATCTCTCCCACATTTGAGCACCAAACAGAGCCTGAAACACTTGGTACCTCGCAGCTGCTCGGAATCTGTCTCGCATCAAGGGCTGAAGCTGCTCTGCTGGTCCTCTCCCTCCTCCTGCTGTTTTCTATCAGACAGGCCTGTTCAGACTTCCCATGCAAAGACACTTCCCTGACTGCTGCTGTCCTATTTCAATTTAAAGTAAGGCCAAGCGACAAAGCACAAATCTCTGCTCCTTGCTCAGACCCGAATAGAGCAGAGCAAGGCCTCAGCAAGTTTGAGGGGCAGGACCCCCCCAAGCCACAATCTACACCCAGCAGCTGTAAGCACCATACCAGGACCTCGCCATGACTCACTCGGCTCTGAACTGCACAGACACACAGGCACCAGCGTGTCTGGGAGCAATCCATCCTGCCTCCAGGAGATTTCTGGGGGAGACCAGACCTGAAGGAGCTCTTCCAGTTCTTCCATCCCCTGCTAGTTTTTCTTCCCATTGATCTCAGAGGCTGGAACCAATGACACTCACTCACCATTCTCTGCTTGAGCTGTGACCTCCAGAGCTGGCATCCAGGGGCAGTGGGACAGGCCCCAGCTGATCACAAGGGCAGGGAATGCCTGTCCCTTGGGGAAGAAGAAAAAACAGCTCAGAAGCTCCTTATAAAAAAGAAGAAGCTTCTTCAAATAGACTTTTATTCAAAGCCTGAGACAAAAGGCACCAAAGAGAAGGGAATTCACTTGGCTTTCTGCTCGCTGCCACCTGGGATACTCAGAAGGGTCACAGATCTTGTTTCAGTCACACACACAGAAGGAGAAAATGGCCTGGCTTAAAGGTACAAAAGGAGGGGCTGATGGGGGGTAATGAAAACAGGCTTTGCAACCACCACACTGAGGCTGTATTCCGGCCCAAAACATGATTGTTAAAATTGCCTTATCTGCCCCCCTCTACACAACTGCTCCATGAATCCAGCCAGGGTCTGTCCTGATCCAGCTCCCCACTGCTGCACAGGGACACGCACTTCACCTCCCTGCAGCTGGCAGGAGGCAACAAAGCACACAGAGGCTTGTCTCTACACAGGCTCAGTTAAACCATGCCTTGGATATCCCCTCAAAGTACTGGAAAACTACGGCCAACCCAAACCTTTCCTTTACCAGGACCAGGTACCTCATCATACCCATCTGCCAGGCTTGCAGATGGTAGGCAGAAATTGCAAGGGGAGCTGGCTGGAGGATGCCATTCCCAGGAAGGTGCTGACCAGTTATCCCCTACCATCCTCCCATGTTCCCCATGCTTTGTTTAAAGGTTCCTTGAGGCAAATGTGTTGGGAGGGGACGGACCAACAAGGAAAACAGCTCATAGCACCATAATAGGGTCAGGAACCACCCAGAGACCAGCTTTGTAGTGACAAAGATGCATAAAACCAGAGCCAAAACAACTAAACTGAAGCCATGAAGGATGAACTCTTCCTCCTCCCTATTCTTATTCAAATAAGACAAATTCATTTGAACTGAGCAACTGGAACACAACAGTGCACACTGCACAGCATTGCTTTAAGGCTGCTGATGGCACCAAATGGGTGCCCTGGCTGCCAGGAGAGGCAGGGATAAACTATCCTAGAAAACTTGTCTGACTTTTGCACTCCTAAATTTGCCCCTTTTCTCATGCCAGGAAAGGTGCAGAGATTACTGGGTGAGCCACAAGAAGCTGAGTGATACCTTGCTTCAAAGATGCTCAAATAAGATGCAACCTAGAAGGCCTAGAGGATAGCAGCTCCTTACAGAGAAGCCTGCTTCCAAGCCCAGGTTTTTTGCTTAACAAATCAGCACAGTTCATGCTTCTCCAAACTGATAAAGATCTAAATGTCTCTTGTGCTCCAGATACAGCAATCCCCAAAACGCTGGAGAATCTCTGCAGGCACTGTCACCAAACAAAGCAAAGCTCCTATTTTATGCAAGTTTTATACGTACTAGGATTTTAACAGCAGCTAGGAGATGAAGCAGACAACTTCAAGCTTAACGCCTTTTCATCCCAAGGTTTGTTCTTAAGATCTGCTCTCTCTAAAGCCTGTCTTTTCCTTCAACTGTGACACAGACCCTGTTACTTCTCCCAAACTGGCTGGCACCACTTGTGCAACTGAAGAGAAGGTAATTGAGGTCCTACCGCCTGCCTTTTAGCTCAGAGACACAGCATTAGGGTCAAGCCTACAGCAGTGATGCACAAATCAGGAAGGCAAGGTTCAGTGTCACTGCTACAGAAAGCAGTGCTCAGACACCCCCTGTTCCAGAGCCTGGGAGCTGACAGCTTCTATCACAGCTTGAGGGTCAGGAGGAAGCGAAGGCTTCAGCTGCTTGGGCCCAGCAGAGCAGAAAGGCTGCTCCTCCAGTTTTCTTTCTGCAAACCAGGGAATTCTGCTGAGCCACTGCAGGGGATCAAACCCAGAAATAACTGCAAGGAAAACTCAGGCTCAGGGAAGTGCAGCAGCAATGAGGACACCGCTCAGTGCCACTCCTCCGGATAAAGCAGAAAACAAAGAGATAGCAGAAGGTAAAGCGTTCAGAGAGCCCAGAGCTCACCAGCATAGAAGCTCACCAGCAAGGATTCATCCCCACCTGGGACAGATCCTGCTCCAGCACACAGAACATCTCTCTCCTGCCAGCCAGAAGTGCTCAATGTACCAGAGGCCAAGAGCTCCTTGGGGCCTGGAGCTCTGAAGCAGCAGGCACAGAAAGGGCTTTCACTCCTGCTCAGCCTCTGCCAGTCAGGCACAGGCTCTGCATGTGGAAACAGAAGTCTCTTGCAGAAATACCCCTGGGGGAAGTCACTGACCTTGTCTCCAGTGTTCTGCTCACTTCCCAATCTCTGAAGGGCATCAAATCACCTTGCTCTACAGTACTGAAATGCTGGACACCTGCCCCTTCACTACAGTGATGGGCAAAAGGCTGAGCTACTGGAAGATACTAAACAACTCACTGCACTTCTAATCACTGCAGGTAGGCCTGGTCCCTGCAAAGGAATGATTGCTCACAGGGAGTATCCATGATGTTGCTCCTCTGTCCTACAGCACAGGTTCTTCACAGTTACAGGGCAGGGAGCTAACTGTTAGGAAGGTCAAGGAACAAATCCAGAATCTCCTCTCTAGGTCGCGTCTTTCTCAGCTTCTTCCAAAGGAGAGGTCACTTGATAGAAAGGGCAAAACAAGGAACTGGGCTTAAAATGAAACCTTTGAAAAGGATAATAAAGGAAACAAAAGCCATAATCAATACAAGCGCATCTGATCAGATGCTAACAACATCAGCCTCTCACAGGCTACAGCAGAATCCTTCTGCGATGGATCTAACATTACAATTGCCATACTAGGAAAGTCTCTCCCAACTGGTGCAGCAAATCAGGCCAGACAAATCCCTCTGCTCCTGGCACAGCTTGCAGTCTTAGGAGGGAAACATCTCCACAGAGGCTGAGCCGCTAGCTGGAGTCTTGGCATCTTTCTGCAGGCGAGTACCATACATCGTGTTGCACACATACAGGGAGATGCTGAGCCAGGCTCTGTCCTCCGCAGCTGTTAATCACCCCGCAGCACCACACCACTTCCACGCTCCTGAACGTGTACTCAGGCCTGGTTTTAGGAGCTGCTTCCCTGCTTAGGGAATCGTACTCCACCTAGCAAAGGCAGAGGTCTTTCAGCACATGGCTTTCTCTCAGTCTGGGACATGGCCCAGGACTGGTAGCATCAGCTTGCAACAGCCCAGTACAGACGGCCACGACTCAGTTTACTCTTGGATGTCCCAGGGAGGATCGGAGGCTGCACATGGTGCGAAGGGGAAGGCAAGGGCCTCACTGCTTGCTGGCAGGGGGAAGGTAAGCTCCCTCTTACCTGGACCTGCAATTCATTCCAAATGAATCTTTTTTTTTTTTTCTTTTTTCCTTAAATTATGAACAATATGGAGAAATCAAAAGCAACCGTGTTTGGTCCAACTCCTTCCCTCCCAGCCCCTTGGCTGCTGCTCCGTGGGGCTTGCTCTCACAATCGGCAGAGGCAGAAGAGGGTAGGAATGAAGACACCAAAGGCCACCAATATAGGAAACATGAGGCTGCTGTTGTCCGAGGCATAGGGGTTTGGTGTGCGTGGGCCTGACTGAACCCGGTTCTTATTTGCCTGTTTTTTAACACTTGAGCCATCATCATATTCATCTTCATCATCATCTTCCTCTTTTTTCTCCAGACCTGGGTGCGGCTGCAGCTTTGGAACATCTGTTGGACAAGACAAAAGGTTGCAAGGCAGCAGGATGTAATGCGGGAAGTCACCCGAGGCACTGCCTTCCCCCCTCCCTGACCCAACACGAACAAGGACAACGCGGCACCTGGCACCACATCAACACCACAGTCAGAGCATCCCCCCTCACAGAGGCTCACTCCACTATTTCTTTGCTCCATGACACAAGAGCACCTAAAGACCCAGTCTGCAA
Source organism: Psilopsiagon aurifrons (assembly GCA_025447955.1). Taxonomy (NCBI): domain Eukaryota; kingdom Metazoa; phylum Chordata; class Aves; order Psittaciformes; family Psittacidae; genus Psilopsiagon; species Psilopsiagon aurifrons. Next base: position 16,865 of record JAOEHY010004930.1, read on the forward strand.
AGAAAACGACAGCATTCCACCTCATCTGTATGTTAACACAGGAGAAATTATAGCACAAAAACACACCTGGGGCATACACAGCCAGGTACCACTGCTGCTCAGTGAGACCTAGTCAAGAACAAGCACTTGCTGCCTGCAGGGCCAGCAGACAGAGGTGCAAACACGAATGGGAACAACCCTTTTCACAAATGGTCCTACCTCACATCACAGCACCCCCTTAACCCCAGCCCTACCAGAGCACCACAGCCAAACCCCACTCAGACCCAGTCCTCTGAGCCTGGAGCATGAAGTGCAGGGCCCCACACGTCAAGGCTCCTCCTGGCCACAAGGTTATGCACCAGACCTTCAGCAGCACTTGGCAACCCCTGACCAATAGTAAAGTGAAGTGACACTTTGGTCAGAGCGGGGTCCTAAACCTTCTGTTTAGGAGCTAGAGAAGCTTCAATACAGGCTCACAAAGAGGGTGATGGAAGAGCAAGGACTTTATCAGCACCCCCCATTGCTGTTCAGAGGAACTGATATCTACAGGAAAAACCCACTGCCTTGTCCACAAGCTGAGGAGACAAAACAAAGCTCCAGGTAAGAAACACTTAAGTACTAGCTAAGAGATCTTTGTAAATTGCTTGTCTGCAGGGCTGCTCCTGTCATGCAAGGCCAGAGGGAATTCATCTGTAGCTCTAAGCTAAGCCTGACCAGAAGCGTTCCCTTCTTCTCTACCCTATACACAGGGAATCTCAAACCACATTGATTTTTTTTCTTATTCCAAAAATGCACAGCTTTGTGCCCTTGGAGGAATGGGGGGACCCTGTGCACCTATTTCACTCTGGAACTGCACTCTGTGGGAACTTGCTGAGAGAACAAACATTTTTGGCAGAGGTGGGTCAGCAAGAGCTATGATCTCATGGTCTGAGAAGCAACAGGCAGCTCTCCAAGGGGGAAGAGCCTTCTGGCTCAGAAACTGTGCTTACCTTCCACTGTTCCTTGCAGGATGTACAGGGCACAGATTTTTGGATTGTCATAGTAGCCCTAGAGAAAGCAAAGAAGGAAATCACTGCTGCAGATTTGAGGCAAGAAATATTCCCGCCCCTTCCATCACCTCTCCTCCTTCAGCACAGAGCCTGCGCCACATGGCTGAGGAGGAAGGGGAAAAGGAAGCCCAGGGCTGTGCACAGAAAAAAGCTTGTTACCTTTACAAACTCAATGTGGAGCTTCCCCGTGAATGTGGAAACCTCTCCCTGGACACTCAGTTTCCCCTTTTTAATACTCATGGGAATGATCTCATCGTGAGCTGTGCTGTGTCCAACTCTGTCAAAAATGTCCAAGTCCTTCACCACCACATGGCCATTCAAGCGAACATCAAACACCTTCAGGGTGGAAGAAGTGACAGTGTCAGGATGGATTCAGGCGTGTGATGGTTGAAATGGGAACTGAACAGGAAAGGTCTCTGCTGGTTATACACCCAGGACCAGAAAGCACTGCAGCATGCACTGCCCCACCACACATGTTCCACTCCCTTGGGAAGGACTCAGAGCCCAAAAGCAGCCAGGTAAAGACACTGAAGCATTAACTTTGCTTTCAAATACCCTGAAATCTGCCTCTTTTTAAAATACCCCCTACACCCTCTGTTCAGAATAGAGGACAGCTCGATTGTATTCTGGTTTGTTCATACTTTTCTTTCACAGCTTTCCTTCCACCTACTGGTTGAGGACCTGCTCCTGCCACCCCAGGGTGCTGGGGCACACCACACCCTAGGGAGTGAAGCAGTTTCTAACTAACAGCCTGCAGCAGAGCAGAGAAGAGGAAACAAGCAGGTGAAGGAAAGGGTTTGAAGGAGGCATAATGCCGAACTGCTAACCACATCTGTGAATTCAGAGTGAAAGTCCTCCTCAGGGCTGTAATGACTCAACCTTCACTCAGCACCTGGGGAATCCCAGCACAGCCACATGAAGGAAGAAGAACCAAAGATGCCTCAGCCTTTTAGTTTAATGTGAGGCTGCTTTTTGCATCCATTCTGTAAGCCAGCCCCACCAGTTCTGCTCCCTGAAATACTTCTCTGGCAGGAAGGCAGCACAGTGCTTAAGGAGCAGGGCTCTAAGGAAGTTGATGGAGTAAGGGGAAAGCCAGACTAAAACACACACCACTTCTCTCTCGGTTCATCACAGGGCTTTGAGTTCTTTGTACTTCTGCTTCCACGTCTGTACATGAGGGATTTCAGAAGTGACAAGGATTATTCTCCTCTAAAGAGCAATAAAGAGGGTTGAATTGAACTCTTGTCTTTTCAGGACCAGACTGAACCAGTACGAACTCTTACAAGAGTTATAAAACTGTTTGAGCAGGTTATTTAACCCAGATCACCTCCCTGATTTAATCTGTGCAATAGTTCCTCCAGCACAAACCTGCTCTCAGGTCAGGAACAAGCGCCCAAGGAAAAGGCAAAAATCACTTCTCAAAGCCTGAACAACCTAAACAGATCACAAAGCTCTCGTGCTAGGTTAGTTGTCCATGTTTGAATGCTTTGCAACCCATTTTCCAGGCCAGCTGTATATGTGGAATGTGGAAGAGAGCTTGAAGTTTCAGAGCCCGTGAAAGCTCTGGGAGCTATGTTAACCATTAGCACCTCAGTGCCTTCCTTCACTCCTTTCTCCAGCATGCAAAGCAGCAGAAGCAACCTGAACACACACAGTCTTAGCCAGGAATTTGCAACAAAGAGACAAGCAAGGAGCTGTTGCTTACCTTCTGTTGAGACTGTGCAAAATAGACCTCTGCAAACTTCAACACCAGCACATAGTCACCCTCCTCTTTGATGGGGACTTCGTAGCCAAAGGTTTCCTCATTGTAACGCTCAGTCTGGTACAGAATCTGATCTTCTGCATTGGACCTCAAGATTGGCAGCTTCATACCATAGTCAGAAGCTGGGTTTCAAGCACAAAACAGTGAGAGGAAAGGTTAATTTGAGGCACATGGAAGAGACATTTTATGTAGATACCCTTTAAGTGCTTAACCCTCGCTTGGGCCCTGTCAGACGGGTCTCTCCTCCTCGCTCTGACCAGGAGGAGGCACTACTGGAGCTGAAGCAGAGGCAGCCAAAGGCCCAGAACCCAGGTCCTGCAGAAGAGCAGGTCTGGACCTGCTGCAGTCTCAGACACAGCAAACTTCCTTGCACAGCTTCAGACAGAAGAGCCTGTCTCACAAACAGGCAGCGAGCCAAAGGACTCGGCCATTGACTCCTGCTTCAAAGAGGAAAACCACCTAGAATATTTTTACAAGATTTTCAAATCACAAGCTGGGTACAAACCCAAAACAGTCAGTGTAGGACTGACTTGGCTCATTCATCCAACACATTTGAAGTTAGCAGTCGATGGCACCAGGTTTTAGATGTGTGAAAACCTGGGGAATGGCAGAAGTGGAATTTTCTGCCACGAAGGGGAGAAAAGCATCAGACATCTTACAAAACCCCTTCTTCTCACCACATCTACGCAGTAACTGCCAGCTTGAAGACAGGAAGGAAACAAGATACCCAAAAGTTGCAAGAGCACCAGCAGCTCCATCAACTCAAATGGGTCTGCTTGCAGGCATCTGAACAGTCCCCTTAGAAGGGCCCAAACACATTTGCAAATGGGACAATAACTGAGAAAATAACAGGAATGATAAAATTTGCCTCTTCTCAAGTCCGTATTTCACCACCTCTAGAGCAGCCCTCAAAAGGCCTTTGCCCAACTTGCCATCTTCTTGTGTCAGGGTTACTGCACAAACCAGTGCAAGCCTCAAGAGCTCCAGATCAAGTAATTCCTCAGCAAAGCGGGGGCAGGAGAGAAGACTGTGGCCACCAGCACTTCAAGCAGGGGAAGCTGATCCATACCAAGTTCTCTGCTGTCACTTGCCACTTCCACCCCATTTCCATGGGAACAGACAGTGCATCGGCCAAGACAAAGCAAGAACTACAAACCCAGCCTACGCTGATGATGGAGCCAATGCAAATGAGAGGAAATTAATGCCAGCCCTCGGTCTCCTGTTTCATCCAGGCAATCTCCTACTTCTCTTTATCACTGGAAGCCAGGAGCAAGGACTGAAGACTCTATAATCACCATCAATACAGAGGTGAAAAGTTTAACCTGTCCTCCTACACAGATACTTCTGGCCAGCTACAGGTTACAGTGATAGCAAACCAAGGACTCCACAGCAGTCAGCTCCTATTAGAGGAAAGCCCTGCATAGGAAGAAAGTAACTAGAAGGTTACTGGAGAGAAAGACCTGTCACCTGCACATCACAGGTCTGTTGACATAGCTGAGAAGTGCACTTGATTTGACAGTGCTGGATGTGCTGAGGTAGCTCAGCATTAAGCTGCGACTCAACTGTGTTTGGCTCCTGGCTGTTCGGTAATTGCCATCAGCACATTTTGTCCTCTAGGGCACAGCATCTGAACTGAAGCTTGAAAAGAAACCCAGGGTTTAATTTGCCCAGAAACACTATCCCCTGGTCTCGCTTCCTCCCAGCCAGCATTTCTGCTGTAGCCATTACATGCCTATCAATACAGAGAGGAGCCCGGAGTAATGTGAACAATGGTGCAATAAAAAACCATTGAGGGAAAAGCAGCTGAGAGCTCAAAGGGGCAAAGTCTCCTCTGCTGTGCCTGGCACCACTGGCTGGAGCAGGATTACAGTAACAGCCTGGCTGTTCCCAGAGGAAGGGCTTGTCAGCCTGCTTGAAAAGACAGCCCTTTCTTCTCTTCAGCTAAACCTGGACTGTTCAAGTCCACAGTGACATTCAAGCCACACACGGGAGAAGTCTGTAAAGGGAAGCTGACCTACAGAGATCAGAGCACTTTGTGTGACCGGAACGCCTGCTTCCACGGGGGTAAAGAACTCCATGCAAACCGTGTTCATATTTAAACGTGTCCTTCCCTGTATGCACTGCATCCAAACAGCTCTCCATTCAGGATGGCACTCCTGCAGGGTGAGCAATGGCAGTCCCAGCTGCACAGCACAATCTCACCATCCTACACAGAAACAGGGAAGGTCAGACTTTAAAAGTCAACAGCTCACCTCCCCTGCACTCCACCACCCACCTATAACTGGCAGCAGGAGCCGCTCAGCACAGCTTCACTTTGCGATTAATTTGTTAATCACCTAAGTTTCAGTGTGCCGATTATCAGAGCCACACAAAATTCATCCAACCGGAGCAGTTTCGGGGGAAGTAGAATGCAACCCAAGTGCAGTATCAGTTCTCCATCCTGTCCTTACTGGTAGATATCAGATTTTACTGATTCAGTAGATAGAGCAGCTGATCATACCCGATCTACTTCTCCTTCCGTCCCTGCCCTGCTCCTGAACACTTGCCAGGACCGGAGCACCTTCCTCCTGCCCGGCCCCAGCACAGGGGGTGCATCGAGCAGCCCGCGCCGTGCTCCCCCCGGCTGGCACCGGGCTGCCGGTGGCGGGCATCAACCACACCGTGAGCCAGGCTGCGGAGGGCGGGCAAAGCGTGTTCTCACTTTACGGAGCGCTGCAATCCCGCAGTGGAAAGTGGGGTCTTTCAGTGGAAAATGGGATGAAAAAAAGGAGCAAAGCGGCTGCACGCGCCCGGTTTGGCAGCGGGAGCGCTCCCGTCGCCTTTTCCAGCCGAAATTCCACTCCAGCCCGCGAGGAGCCACTTCCTCTACGGCATTACACAACCCACAGCCCGAGGCAGGGAAAACCAGAACGAAGCCCGCAGGGCTCACACCTCCGACACCGCAGCCCTGGGCCCGCTCTACCCGGGCCCGGCGGGGGGACGGGGTGGCCGTGGTCCCGGCGAGTGACAAGTACCGTGAAGGGGGATCTCGGCCTCGTTGTCCCCCGGCAACCCCGTCCGCCACTCCGGGCCCGGACGGCAGAGGGAGACCCGGACCGCGGGCCCGCCCGGACCACCGCAGCTCAGCGGGGAGACCCACCGAACCTCCGCGGCGGGGCCGGGGCGG
>JAOEHY010004932.1:0-41394 GCA_025447955.1 Psilopsiagon aurifrons
GATTGCTTGTGCCAGGCCGTACCATCCCTCCAACAGATATCAGAGTGGTTGAAGTCCCCCATGAGAACAAGGGCCTGCGAGTGTGAGGCTGTTCCTATCTGTCTATAGAGAGCTTCATCCACCGATCTCTGCCTTGCTTTTTTGTATCAGGTGGGATTAAACCTACAGTAAGATACTGGAGATTTGGCTGTTTCTTAGATTGTTTTATTGCAGGGTGTTTTAACAGGCTAACTGCAAGCTAATCCATCTTGTCAGACTTGTCCTCTGGTCCACCTTCTGAAGGAGACAAGGAACAGATGTTCAAACAGCAGAGTTGTCTGAGCAGCCTCACTTTTTCACTTGCCTGCCAAATCCAACTCAGAGAGCAGACTGTGTCTGCAGCGAGGCCTTTTCTGCATCAGTTTCCCTCTGTCCCTGCTCCACAGAAGCATAATGAGAACAGATCACCTGTTTTGGTACCAAGATCCATCTAATGTCATTCCTTTCCTTCCTTCTTTTTTTCCCTCACATTAAAAATAAAAAAAAAAAATGAAGAAGTTCTCTTTTCTCCACAGCTGATGGTTTTAGCCCTGTTTCTTCTTCTCTGACACAGCAGCCAACTCAGCCTGATTCAATCCCACCTTCCCTCTGGCCTCTAGCAAAAATCTTTCCACAGCACTTGTGTTTCTGTACCCAGGCAAACACATACAGGCATTTCTGCAACTGAGAGTGCCAGAAAAGGGAGCTGGAGCCACCTTGCAGGCATGGAGTGGGTGCATGCAGAAAGGAAGAGAATGAGGTGCTTGCAGAAGTTGGGGGCATCCTCCAGGGTGCCCCAGCATCTGACTTGGACCCTCAGACTGCTGCTAAGCAGAGGCAGTCTAGTTTGCTGCATCGCTAAATTTCAGGTCAGCATCCTTCTATTTCCAGCCATGTTGTGCCATTTTGCGAAAGCGACTTTGGGGTGGTGTCTAAATTCCCCTGGTCTCGCTGAGAATGAGGGTGTTTGTCCCTAATCAGAGAACCCTGCGAAGTGAGGAAGTCTCCCTGTTGTTAGAGGCAAGATTCTCTGTCTACGCCTGGCATAAAGCCAGGTTTTTATATTGAGTTCTGTCTTGCTGAATCCTGTGAAAATCGTCAGGGAAAAAAGCCACAAAACCCTTCAAATACTTCCTTACTGGCAGCCATGAGTTTTAAATCATTCCAATTTTGTCTTCCTCTGTCACAGGGAGTCATCCTGTTCTAACTTGAAAATTTCATTAGTGTCTTGAGCATTTCTCCATCCTATAACCTCAGAAGTTGCGGACTTTCCTATCTCCACTGAGTTCTTGCGGTGGCAGGGTGAAGATATGTGTGCCAGGAAACTGTGAAGACAGAATTACAACAGTGTATTTGTTCAGTTGTTGAATAAACATTTCAGCAAAGCTTACAATGAGTCATCACATTAAAAGCTGTCATTTGTATCCTCATAGGGACTGCTTTTATAAAATGAATGTGAAAGTCAGACCCAGTTAATCCAAATCATTTTTCAAATTAAGGTCCACCAGCTTTTAAAAGCTTACCTACCCCAGTGGGCCGCCAGAAGGAAGCCGTGCTGCCTGTACTGCCGTCACTAGGCACATTTTGAGCATAAAGCCCCTCATGGAGCTGCTGGGGAAGCACATGCACTGTTAAAAGCTGCCACGTGTGTTCAGACTGTGGAGTGTGTGCTGGGCTGCAGCTGGCATGGAAATGGATCTTACCAGTGCGATCTTAACTACCTCAGCTTTCCCTGTGGATTGGGCTCATGAGAGAAGCACAGGAGAGAGGACTCTGTCTGTTCTCTGTCCTTATATACAAATTATGTGTAAGAGATCTGAATCTGACCCATAATCCTTTCTCAGGTTGAAAAGAAATCTTTATATTGTATATGTACATATTTTCTTATGTACATATTTTCTGTGAACACTCAGCCATAAGAATGATCAAAAAATATATCTTCTAAGTAAACCTGCCTTATGTAGGGAGTAGCTCTGTTTAAAATAGAAAAACATTTTTGTTTTACTATTTTGCTTCCTGTATGTGAAATCCTAAGCTTTTCATTTTAGGAAAATAAAAAGTTGGTTTAATGTTCTGTATATCTGAAAGGATTAAAGGGACATGAAAAGGATTTTTCTGGATTCTAAATATGTACTGTTACAAATGGAGTAAATGGGTGCTCAGGAGATGATTCCAATGCAAGCCTAAGTGCAGACAGAAGATTCTGCGCCAGCATAACCTGCCCAGTTCAAAATAGATATCACAATGATGTTGTCTTTTCTTAGGTTCACATATCTTTGCAGGGAAAAAGTGAATAAGTTCATCCTGCCTGTGCTCCAAGAGAAATTTAAACTGTTTAGCTGGACTGAGACTGAGCTGTGCTCCGCTTTGGTAGACTGAAATTCCTGCCCATGTGATGGTCTAGACTGTGGCAGTAATGCTTTTGTTTAAAAAATAATCACTAAGCCTGTTCCTGTCTCACTGCTGAAGTGAACAGAGTATGTTTTCGTTCTAAATCACCTTGTTTGCTTACAACTGAGTTAAAAGGCCATTGCAGAGTGTGATTCAGTACCCTAAACATAGGCCATTTTAGACAGCATAGGGCATCTGAGACATCTGCATGGGAGCAGCACACAGGAGATATTGCCTGTAGTGGACCCATGCCCTTCCAAGGCAGAGGCCAAATAGGGTTTCCTGGGATATCTAAAATGGCACAAAACATCTACATTTAAGCAGGTTAATCCCACCCTGTGGACTCTTGGACTGACCCTGCTTGAAATCTGGAAGAGTTAGTCTATCCACCTCCATATACTCATGTTCTCTCAGCCTTCTTCAGCTTGTGGAGGGCTAAGGATAAGAATGCAGCTGCCTCCTTCTGGTGTGGTTTGCCTTCCACCAGGCACTGCAATGACGACTTCTGTTTCCTTCAGATCCAAAAAGTAATTATTTGTTTGTACTAGCCTACAGGAAAAAAGATGTCATTTTTGTCAGTCTCCTCCAGAGAGTGGTGATGATAAACTTCTCATATCTCTTCCTTTTCATGTCTGGGCATTTCTGATAGAAACACCACACATTCTTTTAAGATTTTCAGTACTTATAAACCCCTAGATGTTCAGAGGTTCTGTGTTACTAGAGAGGCTTTTCAGAAGCCAGTAGGTAATATACTTCATTGAATTATGTAGAAAAAAGATGACCTAGAAGGAACATTGCCTTATAAAAGATGACAAGAATCCCTCATCACCAAAAGATGCATGGACTGCTGCAGCAATATTATAGTGCCTTATGTATGATTTGAAGGAGTTGAAGTGTTTATTGGAATTATTATTTTAAACCTTTAAATATCAGTGCTGTATATATATCTTGTTCTTGCTTTTTTACGTGACATATTCATATATGGTGTGCCTTTAAAGTTAACAGCTTCTCTGATTTCCAGTGAAAACTAACAGTATTTGTTAGGTTTGAATAACCTCTTCAGGTAAGGGAAAGTGCATTAAAATTCAGACATGTACAAGGAATTTAAGGTTTGAGACGTACTTAAGGATGAAGTTCTGGGGAGGAAAGTTTGGACAAAAGCAAAGAGCAGTTCATCAGTCCTTCAGGCAAAACAAAATCCCAGGCAATGGGCAGGGTGTTAGTAGCACTATAAATTTGGTGATTACATCTACACTTACAAAATTAAATCTAATGTCTGCTGAACCTCTGGCCCGCATATGGAAAAGATTTCCCAGTGATTGATTCAATTAACTAAAAAAATCTCCCTAAGCTCAACAGTTTTCCTGGCCCAAATGAGTATTTAATTAGAGAAGACTGCAAAAAGGAAAAGTGTTTTTTTTTTCCGACTTTTAAGTTAGTAATAACTCCAGTTCCAAAGCTTTTACAAACTGCAATAGAACTGAGCGGAGTTTTTCCTTTAGACCAACACTTACCAGTAAAGAAAGGAATAAAGTGGGCTCATTTTACTCTTTTTAGAACTATAGCCAATTTCAGAAATGTCTTCTCAACTTAAAATAAAGTTTCTAGAAAGATGATGTCTGAATCTAAAATTGTCTTTAAATGCACCTCCTAGCTGAAAGATGTGCTTAGTTATATAAGTGTACTGGCAGGAGCTGGTGGGGAGAAGGGGTAATAGATTTGGGGATATATATTTAGGGCTGGACTTCAAAAAATACAAGTTTTTTTCATTTTTTAAGATTCATTTTGTAAGAAATAAGAAGCAATACAGGCACAGGACTATGTTTGACAATGCATAGAAATGGCAGGTTCCTATTGATTCAACACACTCAGAATCTCATTAGTCATCAAATGGGACTTGAGTACTGACAACAGATACACAACATTTTGTTTTCATTCTCTGCTGCCCCAAGTCACCCAGTGCAGGTTAGTCTGGAGTCCATTTATTGTTTCTGCTAGAGGAGATATAAAACAAAAATCAGTTTCAGATCTATAGATGTTTTTTCTCCTCCCTCCTTCAGGCTGTTGAAAAATGCACAGAATGAAGTTCATTTCAAAATCTGGTATCAGAAACTACTGGCTGCTCTTCAATTCTGTGCTGGAAAAAGCCTGAACAATGAGTTTTCTAAGGAGGAGAAACTTACCGGGATTCTGGAAGACATTGCCAAAAAAGTAAAAGCTGCCAGTGATACAAAAAGAAAGGTTTGTTAAAAATATCTGCTCTACCATCTAAGTTATTTTTTACCTCTTTCCTGTAGTTCCCTTTACATAAATAAACCGAAGATTTGACTGAACTTTGTAAAATTTTGTGCTGTACTGAAAAGTAAAACATTTGTATTTAATGGGACAATTCTTGTAACTATTACTTTGAGGTCAGTAGATCTGTTAAGCCATTTAAATTCCTTCTTTGATGTTTTCTCAACCAGACTTGGAGGTAGTCAGAAATAATGGCAACAAAACTGATGATTAGCATTTTACAGAAAGGAATGCTCACATTCAGCACCTCATCTCAGAATATTTGACTCCTGTAGAGCTGCAGTGTTTCTTGAAAACCTTGCTAAGAGTTGTCCTTTACAGGCTGACCATCCTCATTTTTTAGCAAAGCCAACCAGAGTGTACTGTATTTAATATCTCAAATACAGCATTCAACAATTAATACTGCATGCGTATCTACAGAAATGCATTGGCATCATGCTTGTAGTCCTCTTCTCCAGCAGGCACAGCTTTTACATTTTGTAGATACATTTCCAATTCAAAACTGTTAATTTTCCAAGGCAGGTGTTGTTACTTACCTGATGTGTAAAACTGCTGCTTGCTGAGAGCTCAGCAAGACAGACCAGAAAGCCAAATAAAAATATACCTGCCACCACTGGTTATCATGAAAGTTGCCATAATTTCTTTTTTTGCCTTATTAAGGATTCAAAGATTTTCAAAGGATTTTTCAGAAAACTTGGTGTTGCTACTGAGAGCAGCAAAGCAAACATGGGAGTATATAGAGGAAAAGATATGCAAAGGGAAAAAAATCTGTGCAAAGAAAAATAGTGATAAATTATGTGCTATTTATGCATAATTGGGATTTTAGAGATTAATCTCAAAGCTGCAGTTACTGTGATACTGAGAAACTCCTAAACCTTGCAGTTAACACATCTACAGTTAGGTGACGGAGATCACAATATTGAGGCAACAAGCAACAAATTGTGAAGTTGTCCATCAAGGCAAAAACAATATGAGATGCAGCAAAGCAGGTGCAAGGCTAATCAGCCTCTAATGAAGGGTGTTGAATCTGAATCGACATGGCAGCGTGAACTGGTAGTGCACCTATCAGAAAAAACATGAACGTGGAGTAAAATCACAGTTCTTATTTTTAATAGCTGCACCTCAGCATGACCTCATTAGCTGTTATAAGCTTGCATGGATGCTGCTAGCTCCAGAAATTGTACTGCTTGTTTAAAATACAGAAAGACAGTCCAGGGCTTAAAAGCTGCTGCTGTGTTCTTTCATGTTGCCATAACAATTCACTTGTTGCAGGAGGTGTTAAAGGTGGAACTCAACAGACTTCAGCGGTTCTTCCAGGAGGTAAAGGTTTGTCGGCTTCCCCTGAATCCCGCGCTTGTTGTCCAAGGCATAAAGGCAGACGTAAGTCTAGCTCATACAATGAATTATGGTTTTAATATGGGTCTTTTTGTTTGGATTTTTTTAGTATAAAGGGGGAGAGGGAGTGAATGGCTGCATTGACTGGGAAATACTCTTACTGCTATAAAGGATGGGTCATCTGGTAAACTGACACCTAGCCTAATTCCCTTTAAACTGGGGGCCTTTGTTTGAGGCAGAGGTGAAGGGGATTGGTGGGATGGATGCTGCATACACGTTTCACCTTGCACAGCAGTGGCAGCAGAGATTTCAAACTCTGGGCAGCCAGCTCCCAGCTCAGCCACCCTGTGGTGGTGTCAGGATTGGCAAGGTTACCATCCTGCTCCAGCCGCTCATGGTGGTAGGTTTTTTTCTCATCTAAGACTCCCCTGTCAGGTATGAGAGCAGCTAAAGGTCTAGGCATACCTCTTTTTTTGCTGAGGCAAGACTAGGCAAAGCACTGCAAATAGCTAAAATGTTAAATATTCACAATAACTTACTCTGTCTGTGACCTTTGGTGAAAATGACTGAAGAGTAAAGAAAATAACAGTGCTCTTCAGTGTTAACTTTGTTTTGACCACAGTACTAAGGCTCAGTTATTCACTGTTTAGAAATATTTTCATAAACAATACTATGATAGGAATAAGCTGTGCAATCTCTGGAGAAAGCAAAGGTATCCAGCAGCAAGAGAAAACAAACCTGAACACCCATTTATATTACCAGTTTCAGCTGCCTAATTACAGCAATTTGTGCTCTGTTTTTGTTCTCTGCCTCATTATCCACAGTGGACCTGATTCTAAGAGGTGCTGATCCCTTCAGTTTCCTTTGACCCATGATTCTCCCCGTAATTGCTATTCAGCCTTGATCTTTCTGAGAACATAGGTCTTCCAGCACCCTGCAGGCCTGTGCCAATTATGTATGATATAAGTGAGAAGAACTTAAAGCCTGCTGCTTCTCACTGCTTTCAGGCTTTTTTGGAAATAATGGCTAATGGGAAGGTATTTCACCATATAGTCGTGCTATTTATGCTTCACCAGCTTGGCTGGACAGATACTAAATGTTTAAATAAAAGTATCTGAAGAGAAATACTTTGGGGTGGTTTTTTTTTTGTTTTCTTATATCATTATAGGCCATTATCTTGATAAAATATATGCTGCTTCTTGATTGAACCATATGTCAGTATAATCATGCAAATTAGAATTTTTAAGTGCTTATAATTACCTAAATTTAATTCATTTTGGTGTCAGGTATTGATTTTACTAGTTGCAAGCACTGCTCCCAGCTCCATTGGTAATGCATTATCTCACAGTAACATTTTGAGCACTTAATGAGACATTTCAATTGGCAAAATTCCGTAGGGAATCAGGATTTCATCGTCAGTGATAGCTGTTCCATGTTGCAGAGATATGGTGTGGCTAAGACAATATTTGCATGCATGTACCATGTTTTGAGGTGTTTGGATGCAAAGCAAGCAGCAGCTGTACCTAGTAGCGTTTTTGTTCAAATTAGCCTCCAATTCACTCTACCCAGTAAGGACAGCAGTGGCTCCTGTGGGGCACTCATTGTTTCTAGAAGCCAGGCCATTAATTTACCTTGTCTTTGGTTGGTTTTTGTGGTGGGTTCCCCCCTCCTTTTTTTAATGATGATAATAATACCACTAACTCACACAGGACTTGCAGAGCTGGGCTCATTAATCTGTTTTGACACCCTTTGAGGTCTTCAGGTGGAAGGAGCTGTAGGGCATGAGAAGTCAAAGTTTATGTGTAATTAAGATAAATTCCACATAAAATAAATGAGGATTTTTTTCAGAATTTCCTGTATCCTCCACCAGAGTGAGGTCACCAATGAAATTAGCAGGTTATTTGCTTCTGTAAAGGTTGCATGACTGGGGCTTTGGGTTGTTTTTTTTTTCCCCCCCAGAAAATAATAGGACCAAAGGCTTTTCAATGCTTTACAGATTCTCATTAGATCAGTCTTCTGTGCTTCGTTTACTTAGTCCCAGACAAAGTTTATTGTTGATAGGCCTGGGTGAAAATGAAAAACAATTAGTACAGAAAAAAATTACCCATTCCTATTATGATTATTGAGTGAAATAAATTGTCTGGGAAAAAGAATTTTTCATTTTCCCAATCCAATTAAACAGTCAATAATGTAAAGTAGTATTTAAAGATGGTACCTTTTTTTGAGTTACTGTATTATCCTGATGTTTTGTATATATGACGCTGTTGTTCTTCTCTCTCATCTTTTTTCCCTGAAGTCATGTTCATATTTTACATCCAATGCTTTTCCATTAAAAATCGCCTTTGTCAATGCAAATGCTCCAAGTGGAAACATCAATGTTATTTTTAAGGTAAGTTCTTCCTCTGATCTTCAGTTCCTTTTGGATGGAAAATGTTGATTTGAAGTTCACCTAATTTATTTTTTAAACCTTGTGCCTGAGAAGGTTTGATTTCGCTCTGTTGTTTGCTTTTCCCAATTATTTTTGACATACAACTTATAATGGAATACATTGAGGTAATGCACTGAAATATCAAGGTTTTTGATGAGCAGAGAAACAAACAACTCCTTGCAATTTTTCTTTTTCTTAGTCGAGACAACCAGGCGAAAACATTAATCTTATATTTTAAACCTGGTTTATTTACCACGATGAAGTTAGAGGGCAAGTCTCAGAGAAGAGATCTGAATGACTGAGTCCATCAGCCTTCTCCAGTATAGCTCTAACAAATAAAAATACTGGAGTGTTAGGGAGTGCATTTGCTGCACAGAACTATATTTGCTCCTGTCATCCAGCATGTGGGGATGGGCTGAGGAAGAGGAAGGTGGAGGAGACAGCAGGGTAGCTCTGGTGTCTCCTTGGAGCTACTTGGAAGAACTGACCTCTGAAAATAAACCCTGGTTTATTCTCCAGTTGTCACCTAGAAAAGCTTGAGAGATCAGGACAGTGCTGTGTCCATCCACAAAAGACAGTACATGCAATTTAAAGTTACTTCTCTTTTGAAAGAACAATAATCTTACACAGCAGTGGATATTGTTTTTAAAGGAGAATACTGAAGTTTGTAAAATGGCTGATATATATGATATGGTCACTGTTGCAAAAGACATTATTCCTAGATCTTTTACAGTATAATTTTTCAAACCAGAAGTCGTAACTGGTAGTGGAGGCTAGCAATGTTAAGTTTTCCTGCATATTTAGAGATTTGGTTTTTGTACTGTTTCATCTGAGAATCAGTGTTAAATAGGTGGGTTCCTGCTTAGCTGAGGAAGTACCTGCTTATGGGGTATTTAAACATTTGGGCTGGTTCTGCCTAGACAGTATCTTCCCTGCCCAGTAACGTTCAACAAACAACTGTCCAGTTACAATTTTAGCAATATTACAGATGACATCACCATCTCCTGACAGAAAACAAATGTTAATTTATCATGTACTGTAGTTTCATTTTTTAATCATTATGGATAATGTGTATGGAAAATGATAAGCATTAATATCATGCTATATTGCCTGCTGATTGCAGATGTGAGGGAAGGAGAGAGGGTAAGTGGAGCAAATAAGATTTTTCACAGGTTTCGGTACTGTGAAGGGTTAGTTGCAGTCAAGATTACTTTTAAATAAAAGAAAAACAGATTTGGATTTTTTTCTTTTTAAGATGAGTTTATGTGTTCTCAAGTACTCATTTCATGGGAGTGAATGTCTGTAGTTTGGAATGATTGTATAAAAAGGATGTAATAAAAGAATAAACCACTTAAAAATACCAGTAAAAGTCACTTGTATTTAGATGGGGTGGGAAAGGGGAAACAAAAAAAAGCAGGGCTTATGTTTTCACAGGCCATTTACTCAACCGTGGTTGAAAGTAATCTCATCATTATTTCTTGTGGCTACAATTAAAGCCCCATTTCACTAAGATTATTGCTTGACTGACTCCATGGGGAGAGCAGTCAACACCACATCACTCTTTGAAACTGAATATGAATCATGTAATGGATAAAATACAAATTCCTGATAAAATTCCCCTTCAGCCTACTGCAAATACCAAGTTGTGAAGCCTAACATTAGCCAAACACTGTCATTTATGAGAAGGGATCTAGCATTAGGTAGACTTCAGAACGTAACTAAATTAGGATCCTACCTCCGGATTAAATTTTCAAGCTCTCATAATTACATAGGAATAATAAGCAGGAGGCCTGCAGTGAATCAGGGATCATTTGTAGACAACTCAGCAGCTGTCAAAACTGTTTCTGCTTATGTGCGCCATCTACTCTGTCCTCTTCTGACATGGAAAGATAAGTAGCAATTTTGAAGAAAAACGAGAGGGATTTACTGCAAAATGAATGTAGCTATTTTGATGGGGGAAAAAGTCCAAATGAAATAGGAAGTTATTTCTATCTGTTATTGGAGGAGAAACCTGGATTTCTTGTGCAATTTTCACAGATGGGAGATGATCTACGTCAAGATATGCTGGTTCTGCAAATTATTCGAGTAATGGACAGCATTTGGCTCCAAGAGGGACTGGATATGCAAATGATCATTTATAGGTGTTTATCTACAGGAAAAGACCAAGGTCAGTTTTAGATTATAAAAGTCACCTGTCCATTATTCATATTTCGTGTAAACAGCAGTATTCGGAAATCCTCCTTGTACCTTTTATTTTCATGGATGTCTTATTTATCTTCCCCCTTTAAGAAAAAAAAACAGTGCTCAGAATTTCAGTTACTCAAGCCCTGAATTTTGATGTTCATTTTATTTATTCATTCTGCCTCTCTAGAAGTGCAACCAAACTCATTGAATTTTGTGGCAGCTTAGGCTAGAATTTTCTGAAAGCCTTAACACCATCAGCTTGCACCAGATTCTTAAAAGTAACTTCACACATCAAGAAGAGAGCTTTGGAGAATATTTGCTATAGCTGCTGAAGTTTTAATCCAGTGTGATCCTGCATAGATGCTTAAATGAACCTATAGCATGTGGCTGCTGAAGGTACCTCTAGACAAGTGGATGACAGCTTCACAGTTTTGATTTTGTAACATTAGTATTGCAATTTATGCTGCCAAGGGCAGGCCTGACTCATTTGAAAGCTTTATTTCTCTCTTTTGTGGTTGTTACAGCAGAACTGTAGCTGGGACACCAATTGCTTGCTAAAGAAATTTACTGACAGCAATGAGCTTACTATTTTTTACTGACTCTCCAGTCTTTTACTGAAAATAATCCTTGCGCAAATAGGAGGCTGATGTATCCTGCTGAACAAAACTATTAAAATTAAAAAGAGTCATTGCTTTCTGAGCCACAAATTGAAAATGAGAGAGGATGAATGATCTGAAGGAACTAGGAGAAAGTTTAGATGAGTTCACATGGTGGGTGTTAAGGTGACCTGTAAAAGGCTCCTTCTTTGTAGAGATGGGAGTCAAAGCTTGAAGGCTTCTGCTTCAAATGCACATGATACAAGAACACTATTTCTGATTGTATTATAGTCTCTGTTAAATACTAGCACTTAATTTGATGTTTGCCAAGAAAGATACAGGGATCATCTGCATATATTCTCTGCCTGACAGTCTCTTCCTTTCAGCACCGTAGCAGCAGAAAACCTCTTGGTGTCCAACAGGTTTTCCACACAATGTTTTTCCTTATGAGCTACAGAAGTGCTAATATAATTGATTTACACTTAATGATTAGGGATAAAAGGACCAAGTGACTTCTCTGTGGTCGTACAGTGTATGTGCTCAAGTAAACTTCTGTACCCAAGTCCTACCAGTCATAGGCTAATGACTTGCTCCATGGGCTACCTTTTGCATACAAGGAAATAGGAGATGATAATTTCATAGTCATGGGAACAATGAAATTACTTTTCACAGAAATGCATCAGGGGACCACACATGGGGACAGGGACAGAAGGCAGCAAGCAGGGTCTCAGTTGCAAAAAAGGAAGTGCATACAATAGAGACAGAGAGGACTCAAGTGAAGCATTGCAAAATGCTTGGCTTTCCTCTGCGCTTCAAAGTCCCAGTTTATGTCATAACGGATCAGATTAATTTCTGCATTATCTAGTATCCTTTCTCCCACTTGTGATTAGCGTTGCATACTGCAGAAAAAGATATGTAACATTCTAGACAGTAAACACAAATGAAATATTTCACAGTAAGTATCTAATCCTATTTTTTACCAGTTTTTGTTCTGTTTGTACGTATTTTACCCCCTTTGAATCTCATTAAATTGTTGCCCTTATTTGTACCTTGTGGCAGTTATTTCCACAATATTTTTATTGGGTTTTTTATTTGTCATTCACAGAACTGCCATTTTTTCCTGTCCTTTGATTTTTGTTTCCAAGGAGAAAATTCTGATCTATATTTTCTATTGCAATTCATTATCTTTTAAGCTTTTATGTGTGTTTTTTTTTTCTGTATGGAATGATCCAACAATAGACAATATGTATTGATGTTCTTATCTTTTTAAAGTTAAAGGTTTTTCATGCAAACTCTTTTCTATCTGATTAGGGTTGGTGCAGATGGTGCCAGATGCTACCACACTAGCAAAGATCCACAGGGAGTCTGGACTGATAGGACCATTGAAAGAAAACACAATTAAAAAATGGTTCCGCCATCACCATCCTCTGGAATCAAGTTACCAAGAGGTAACATCAGAATGAAGCTTATTGTACATTTCATGTTTTACCATGGGGAAAAAAAGAAACCAAATGCCAGTAAGAAGCAAAAACAAATGACTCAGAAACAAGATAAACAATTCACATGCATAGATACCAGGGAGTTGACTTAAATGCCACTCTCTTTCTGAAGTGATACTGCACTGGATCAGGTGCATAGTAATACATTTTCTATAAAAATGTATCACAGATTTTTGAAATTTAGTAGTAAAGCAAAGAGAAGTAGAAAGTAAGTATTGAACTCTAAGCATTTATTTTTTAGGTCAGCTCTCTAAATACTTTATTGTATATAAACCACACAAAGTCTCAGTGGATTTCCTGTAGTTGGAAAAACCTATGTCAGTACACACAGTTTTAGAAAGCTGTTTTATCAAAACTACCTAGTCATATGATACATAAAATCATGCTTTTCATATCACATTGTAGGATCCCATGCAATGCATCTGATTTTATGAAACTAGACATGCATGAGCCAAAAACTTAGAAATTTTTTTTATAGAAGCAGTTATTTCCCAAGTGAACCTATTAATTCTTTGTTGGTTGAGCATGTTCTGAAGGCCCATGAAAAAACATCTTAACATTTATGTTGCTGGACAATTTTTAGAACCCTACTCTATGCCCACAGTAGATTAGTAGCCAAGATCTTAAATTTAAAGAGAATCTTTGAGTGTTTGCCACTCTCAAAATTGTTTCTATAACAGTTTATCAGATGATGTACAGCATAAATGAGTTTGATAGCTTTTAGTAATTTTGTAGCTATTCCACAGGCATTTGTTTATCCTCATTTTCATAAGAACACTTGAATTCCTGGTATATTATCTTGATTCAATTAAACAGGAACAATCTGTCAAGATTTTTTTTAAGTTTGTAACTTTACAGTGTTATGGTAAAAGTGCAGCCAACATTTCAATTGAAAAGTTGCTATTAGTTATTGATTACGAACCTGATTTCTTGCTGCTGCTGCAGTTAATAAAAACTCCCATTAATGTGGAATATTCTAAAACCAGTTATCCATTTTCTTTCAGTTTTTTTAAACATAAAATGCAGTTGGCTCTGATTGCATGCTGCATGCATAAAATTGCTACTGTGCATTCACTTTGCAGTCTTTGGTGAATGAACCTTTCTCTTTTTTTACTCCTTCATGATTTTTTACTCATACAATATCTAAGGTGCTCAAAAAAACTAATTCAGAGTAAGCTCTAACATCCTGATTTTTCAGTTGGGAGAGCAAAATTTCAGAAAGCTTAGGTGTTTTATCCAAGATCTTCGAAGTGAGTAAGTAGTACAGCTTGACATAAAATTCAGCCGATTCTTGTGCTGTGACCTAAGGTTTCCACAGTGCTGTCACCTGTATTAGCCTTTGCAGGTGGTACCCTACACCTACGGTGAAATCCTGAATGCCTAAATAATGATTTCCCTTAGACAATGTAGGTTTTGTCCAAAAACATAAAGATTACAGATTAGGATTTTTGAGGTTTCTATATAAATTAATTTGACTGTGATTTAGATTTATGGGAGATTAAGAACTGAATAAGAACTGAATTTTCAGTAAGATTAAAAAAAGATTAAAAAGAGACTAAAGATGTCCCTTATGCTTTGAGGTAGAAGAGTCATCATTTGAATCAGGAATAACTCTCCCCTGAAAGAGGACACTGAGCATTTGTGTTGTGAAAGGGGCTGGTTGGATTCTTCTACTAGGAGGAGTCACAATTTTTGAACACTTCCTTCTGAAGTTAGCAGAAAACTTGGGCTACACCTAGAAGTGTTTCTGGTGAGCAAATCATTAGCGTGTACATTTTCCTGCGTCTGCCATGAGCACAATTTTGGCAGAGAGGAATGCCACAATGTAGTACTGTAAAGAGATTCATGAGACAGATCTGAATGAACCAGTCCACTTGTATGAAGCAGACTGACCATGAAAGTACAAATCTCCGCCATGTAAAAGAGCACCAGAGGAGGAGGTTATATTAAACATGACTGTTAAACTGGTTTTTGGTTTAATCAGTATCTTTGGTTCGCTCTGCAGAACAGTAGTTTTAATCCCATAATCTATTCAGATTCACAGATGCTACTAGCAGAAAATGGTTTAGCCTTTTCTTACTTCAGTTAATTTCTGTAAACTAGGATTTAATTTTTGGGGCAGGAATATTTTGGGGTTTGATTAGTTAGGATTTGAGAAAAGCAGTTGAGTTCTGGAGAAAAAAGACACATATAGATACAGAACAGAACAGTGGATATAAAATAACCTACTTTCACTACAAAACAAATGGTTAAATTTGTGGATTTCCAACTAATTTCTAAACAATGTTTTTTACAATGCACATGCTATTGAGCAAAAAATGTCAGCTTCCTGGCAAGAAGCTTGTTTTTCTTACATACATTTCACCTTAGATATTTTCTATAGAATTCAAGTATCCATAATATACAAGGTGAAAATCTTATGCATAAAATCGGTTTTGTATTGTAAGTTCAAAATTTGTGTATTACGTTATGAGTACCATTCCTACAACATGCACAGCATTTGTTAAAGTCCAGTGTTTGGTTTTCTTATTAGTGTTGCAAACAAGTATTCTGAATATTTCCAGTAAGTGCTTTTGTTTTACTAACTAGGCAATAAGAAATTTCTTTTATTCCTGCGCTGGCTGGTGTGTTGTTACCTTCATTCTGGGAGTCTGTGATCGACACAATGACAACATAATGCTGACAAATGCCGGACACATGTTCCACATAGATTTTGGAAGATTTTTAGGTCATGCACAGACATTTGGAAGCATAAAAAGGTTAGTATCTATAGCAACGCACACAGTAAACTTCAAAGCAATGTCCTGAAATTTCACAGTCTTATCTGCTCCGATGGAAAAAAATACAAATGAGAACCTGCTATTTTTTTACTTTATTTTCCAAAACAACATCTTTTGTTGTTCACAAAACCTCTAAAAGATATAGGAATGACTAGAAAAGAAATTAAGAGATGTTGGAGATCCCCTTTCAGTCAGAAAAAAAAAAAAAAAGGAGATAAATATAAGTCCTTGTTTGGTCAGAGATTGGAATGATGCATTTCAGTAGTGACCAGAATAATATGGTCTATGTCAAAATAATTCTGATGTCTGGTGTTTTTTTCTAACTGAAGAGTGTTCCTATAATGAATCCAAAACCATAGATGTATCTAGATGACTACTGTCTTCCCATATTCAGAGGAAAAAAAACATAATTTTCACATAGACATGGATAATAATTGCATTATTCCTCTGTGGGTAAAATTGCAAACTTTTTCATTATCTTTTGAAGTTTTACATCTAACCACACTGAACTCAGAGGCTGTTTTGTAAATATGATTTGACCTAAACAATACTGTGATTTTTCTGTTTCTGCCTGTGATGTAACTATCCTATAAAAAAGATAAATTGTGTGATCATGTATTTCAGTTCCTAATGTGATCATACTATGGAGGGATGAATTGGGATGGAATCAGAATAGATAAGATAATGGCAGTATGTACATAACACAAGCTGTTGAAACAGAGTAGAGAATGAATAAATGATCCCTAATACTGACAAAATGAGATGTGTATGTGGGGAGTTGTCTTTCCTCCATGTTTCCTAATAATTCCAGAACAAGTCCCAGAATTCAGTTTGAGCTAAATTTTCCTTTCTTTCTTCTTTTTATTTTTTATTATTGTAAGCTGGCTTTTGACTGTTCTAGACTATCTCAGTGTGTTAGACAGAAATAGCAGTGTGGGAGTATTGATATCAGGGAAGCTGATGGGGATAATAAGTACTTCTCAGTCAGACAGTCAAAAGATTTAGTTGTGGTGCTCAGAATTATCATCAATCATTCAAGATATGCTCCCTTAATCCTACTTATTTGCTGTGAAAAGAATAAAGCAGAACAGAGCAATAAAAATAAGATGCTCATGCACATTCTGAGTCAGGTGCTGCATCCTTCACTTCAGCAAACCTCCTTCTGGAGCCTAATAGGAATTTCCTTGAGCAGTAATTTTGTATGAGTGAAGAATTATCTAGTTTGAGTGAACAACAGGATGAAGCAAACACAGGGGGACACTCAAGAAACAATTTAAACAGAAATAATGTCATAGCAGTAATAAAAATATTAATTTTGCTGTTTTACAAGTAAGTCTTACTGCATCATCTTATTAAGTCTATGAAAATTACTTAAAATATAGTCACTTTTATAAGCAGCAACATTTTTTTTCCCCAGTTTCTTTATGCAATATATTACTTTAAAACTATAGGCTAAAGTAATACATTTTAGGACCTCTATTCATGGAGCACCCTCATGGTTCATATTAAAACTAGGACTCATACTTAACAGCAGGTTGTGAACATCATGGGATTTTAGTTGTCTTTCTTATACCACATGCAACTGATAATGACTACAAGTTCTCATGAGCTGTACACACCTTCATGAAATGTAACATGTTAGTTGTAATGCAGGAGCACAGGGATATCACATTTCTACATCCCATGAATTTCAGGCTCTCTCAGAATTTGAAAACCTCAGTGCTATTTGTATCTACTCATTCCCACAAGAAAAGTCCTGAAACAGGTTAAGCCTCTGGTTATTTTAGCAGCTCTTTACATTAGATTTTTATTTGAGTTCTTATTAGATTTTTGTTTGAGTTCTTTGCACCCCCAACAATACTGTACATCTAAAGTAATACTAATGAAACAGCAGTACAGTGCTTTCAGATCTTTAGTGTTATTAATGCTGATCCTTGAGGTTTTGTACAGTAGATACTGTACATAGAATTATGAAGTTCTGTAGGTGGCTTTAAAAAATGAAAGGCCTGATGCAAATCCCTACACATTCAACTGATCCTTACACACATCACACAAATAAACTAGGTTTTATTTGTAAAAGAAAATCTATCCAAATGAATGAAGGCTTATAGAAAAAGAGTCCATGTCTTTGTCATTACTTCAAGAATGTAAGAAGCTGCTTGCCACAGCTGCCCCTTTTCTGTTCTCAAGCAGCATTTCTTGTCGTTACCAAACTTACTTCTCATAAAGCTCCATGAGGATAGGTCCTCTGCAGTATTAGGCATATTTCTACTGATGTAAGTAAAGTGAAAGGCATACATGGCAGCTTTGAGACTGGCATGCCGTCATGCATGGTCTGCAGTTCTTTCTATCAAACCTAATCTGAGTCTTCAGAGAATCCTTTGAAGCTGGTATGGTTCATTCAGTCATTATCACTTTTGTAGTCATGATGGTGTAACACCACAACACAGGATTAGTTAACTTTTCTAATTCCTGCCCTCTGTCTTTTCCACTTTTGTGTAATTCATAGTGCAGCAAATATGTTAAATAGTACTGTCTTTACTTGGGTTTTAGAAGTGAGGAGGGAGATGTATACTCTGTCTAACCAATAGCAAAATAACAGAGCTTGGCAGAAGAATTATTCCCATAGGGAACTTTCCTACTTAACCATGAGATATCTTTTTTCTTCCTTTTATTGTTTTTTAATTATACTGGATGACATATTTTGTTAGTGGTAATAAAATGCTCCTTTCATTTTCTTATCCAGCCACTGCATTTGACCCTACATTCTCCTAAAAGCAGTGAATTCTACAGTTACACTTCAAACTGTATGAGGAAACGTTTCTTGTTTAATTTCATGTAATTGTTTGTTAATCTACTCAGTATTCTGTGGGAATCATCTTAGACCCATTCCAACTTAAACAGGTGTAATATTATCCAGGTAATCATACAGGACTAGAGGACTAGGTCAGTTGTCGTATGGTACAGGTGAAGGTGTCTGGCTCATAGTTCTACCTGCTATGCTTTCCTTTCTTTTGTTTTCTTCTTTTCAGTTCTGACCAGTTCCTTTTGAAAATTTGTGCTTTGGTGAATTAAGAAATAAGAGATTTAAATCCTGTGCTAACTGAACTAATCCTGACTTCATCAGTCTTATCCTCTCCACTACCAATAACTTCCAGCACTGTCATACCTATTTTTTCAGTCAGTGGTGTGTAGTCTGAAACCTAATGGCAAGATACAGAGTAGTCCAGCTCATGGCACACTGTAAATTCACCCTTTGGTAACCTAGGTATCTTTTTTTTTTTTTTTTAAATGCCAGTCATTCTGATGATTTACAGCACTCACTGACCTTTCTTTCCCTGATCTGAATCACAGACACACTCTTGTCTCTTAGCCAGATTAATCCTGCGTCTTGATGTGGTTTTCCCAGGAGTTAAATCTGCTAAGCTGGTTTTCATCTTCAACGGTAATTAATAGAGGCAGCCTAACTATTCCATTGGGAAATTACAGTTTTTTGTAGGAATTTTAAAAAATATGGGAAAATTGTTTCCCACACTTTCTTCCTACGTGTTTTCCTATGCTGAAAAGCACCAATAAATGAGCATGTAGAAAACTAAAGTGCCACTTTTTATTTTAAAAGTAACACATTCTTTTTTAGTGTTAATAACCTAAAATGAGTGTTACTGCCACACTGGAAGTGTTTATTTAAAAAAAAAAATAAATAAAAGTTCAGGTCTTTCTTTCTAAAACAGAAAAGTTGGCATACAGATAGGGAAAAATAACTTGCAGCTACATTCTTTGTCTACATTGTATCTACATGTGTTCTACCTTTTTCCTAAAAACAGGGGAAAAGTAGAGAAGAGGAAGATAAGAATTTGAGAATTTCACATTTTTCTTTTTTCTTTGCACCTTCTGAAAATTTTATTTAGGGTACTTTTCAAAGGAATTGACTAAAACCTGAAGTAAAAACTTAAAGTAGAATCACTTTTCATTTTCTAAATTTGTGCATGGAAACTGTTGGAATAACCTGTATTGCCTGCTGGGAGATTTCATTAGGAATTCTCACTATACCTATTTATTAATTCGTTTTCTGCAGTTCAGATTTATTTTTCTGACATCATTGGTCTGGAGTTCCTACTTTATGTGAACTGATAACTCCTAAGTCTCTGCCAGGATTCACTTTCAGAACTTCTGTTATGTCACCTTCCAAAAATCTCTGTCTGAAATCCTGGAAAGATTTAATTCCATGACCTAAAGAACCTTATTAGCTTCAATGATCTTAGTAGGATTATACAGATATTTAAAGATAGTTATATACATAAATCTTTGCATAAAGACTGGAAGGTGAAATATGCATAAAGACCTAAGGGGGAAACAATGTCACCTTCCAGGTGACAAGGCCTAAAGGGGCTTGAATATATGATGCACAAAGTCCATCACTTCTGAAAGTCACATGTCTGTAACTGCCCTGTATTAAACACCAAAAGCCTGAGAGCATGTGAGCAGCACAAGTTTCAGTAGTTTCAGATGCACTTCTGTCATATTTGCCTGTCTTGAATAGTAGATGTTTATTGTTGCCATTCTGATGCTTTCATTAATTGTCAAGCCTGGACAGTAGTTTGCCCTTTACCACTGGTTATTTGTTTTCAACAACAGACTCTTCTGGAGGGCATTCAAAGAAACCTTTTCAGAATGAAAGTGAATTATGAACACTGTCCACTTTGTACCCTTATTTTTTCTGATTATCTTTTCAAAGTACCCGTGCAGTGAAGGGAGATACTGTTTTTCTCATACAGAAAGTACCCTATCAACTTCCGGCTTCAGAGATTTTATTCCTGCTCTTGCCCCTTTCCTCCTTCTCTTTGTATTAGTCACCCTGTGATTTTTCTGTAGAATGTGACTCTAGAGACAGGAAGTTTAACAATAAAAGAGAAGTAAAAGAGGAAAAAGACATCACATTCACTATCCATTTTGATTATATGATTTTATATGTAACCCTTTTCAAATTATAACTGTTTACAGAGACATATGCTTTCTCTTTTTTGCTCCCATCAGAAACATTTTATTGTATTACCTCCTTCTCCAAAAGTTTTCTATACATACCTTTCTATGTTCTGATGCACAGTCAGGTATACATCAAGCACTTCTAAGATAATTTCTGTTTCATGGTCCTTGGTTTCTTTTTCTGCTTGTTCTGCACACTGTGCCCTTGTCCTTCATCCTTTACTGGAAAGTATACTGATTTATTTAATTTATGTAGGATTTTATCCCCTGCCCCAAGGATTTTCTGTGCAATTCAATTTCTTCATCACCAGTTTATTTCTCTACTTTGCATGGTGATATACAAATCTCCTGCAATCATTACTGTGTTTTCCACATAGCTGTCTCATACAGAAAAGACCTGTTAGCTGAATATTCGAAGTCTATGGAATATAACCCCACTTATTCTACTTATTTTAAGCTAACTTTAAAGTCTGAGATTGAAATTCTTTTCCAGTAGTGAGAGTCAGTCAGAATGCAAAAAGCAGTTGTCCAGCAATCTCTTATTAACAGGAGGAATTGCTCCAATGTCCTTGCGAATTAAGTCTCAAGTGTTTTATCAATAGAGTTAGTAATGACCTCCTAACAAATCTGGCAAATTTGACAGTCTTAGAAAGTGATCTAAGGTATCAGGAATGCTGTACTGAGCACTTTCACATATAGGCGTTGAATGTGAAGTATATAAAGGATTTAAATCCACCTTAAAATTGATATGCAATAAGAGTCTGATATCTGGTGACAGAGTGCAGGCTGCCTAATATGTGTCTCTCTGAACAGGCGATCCTAACTCAGCTCAGAAGGTGCATAAACTGGACATGGTAGTGCTTTTTAAGCAGTCAACATAAGATGTGCATGGTTGCAATAAGACAGTGTTTGAAACTGTGGAAGACATGTATTCTTAGAGCAGAGTACATCTTTCAGGGAGGATCTTTTCAAAAATATAAATTCAGCTGACTGTATGAAGTGGTTAAAATTCTGTGACGTTAAGTGAATAAATTCTGTGGTCAAACCACAGAATATCTAGTGATAGCATCAAAGACTGGATCAGTGCAGCCAGAGTGAAAACCATCCAGAGACACCTCAAATTGTCTGCTTTCCCATCATGAGTCCTGCCAGTTTTCTTGTTAACAAGATAAGGTTCCAGATGAGTCCCTGTGGCAATACATGCTGCAAATACTAGGTCTGCACTAAGGCCTGTAAACCTTTCTAACCAATTTTGTCAACATTTTTGTTAGCTATACTATCATCATAGTAATCCTGCGGGAACAGGTGTGATCAAATCTCCATGATTTGCAAACTCACTAACTTCAGTTGGCCCACAATGAAAGGGATTTTAGTCAAGTCACATTCCCTTGCACTTTGCAAAAGAGAAATAATAAATGGTTACTGTGGTTTAGTTTACATCAGGAAACTACATGTTAACAGAATGATGAATCAGAGCCCTTAGCTTAGGTGACGGTTATAGCTTGTTTTCTACCATATCCACTAAGTGTGATTAAATCTCAATGTAACCAATTCATTTACTGGCAGAATAGGTCCATCCCATGTGTGAAACATTTCTTTTACTACTGATACAAAATAGTGGGTATGTTCAACACTGTGATTTTACTGAAAAGTTAACATTAAGACTCTTATAGGGAAAAATAATGATAATAGCAAAGTTGATATGCACATAAGAAGAACTAAAGAAATAAATAAGGCCATAATGGTTTAACAACTCTTAACAACCTAAGGATTTCAGGAGACTCTTTTTAGTTTGCTGTTTCTGCCTTTAAATATAGATGTTAATATAAAAATTTTGTGTGTAAAATTGCAATTGGAAATTAGATTCCAAATGAGTAGTTAGAAAACTTTTTATACAGTAGATATCTCAAACAGTGGCATAAATGGCAGAAAATATTGTTGAAACCACTTCATCTGTTAAAAATGTAGGTCAAAAATATTAGATGCATGTTTTGAATGTCCAGGCCATGTAGTTTGTCTGAGGCAAGGTTGCTCAGGGCATTCAGGCATCTTTCTGTCTAGGTATTAATGGAATAAGGTCAACACTAAATTCAGACCAGTTTACCCAGGGCTATGTCCAGCTATGTCCTGCCAGAATAATCTTGCCAGGCAACCTGTTTCAATATTTAACTATCCTTATAGTGAAGGTTTTTTTTTTTTCTCATGGCCAGTCAAAACCTCAACTGTTTCAATTTTCTGTCTTATTCTGGGTTTTTTTGAAAGCTGTTTCAAATTTCCCAATTCACCTTTCTCTTCTATTTCTATTTATAGCATTGTACTTGCTATTTGGCAATTGAAATTCAGACTGTCATGTTTATTTAGATGGGGATGGATATATATCAGGTCTGGCTGATTTGAGGAATAAAGCCTCAGCTAGAGCCTGCTTACACTTCTCAGGAGGAGGCGTATCAATGGAACTATGGGCAGGATTTCTTTACTGCAAGAAATAGAAAGCAGAAAAGTTATCTAAACAAATCTGAGCATAAATTTGCAATACAAGCCAGTGAAAATGCAAGTAGTGGCAACTGTTATTGAAGTCGGTGGGAAAACTTAACCATCAAGTCCAGCTAGTATTCATATTTTATACAAACCTCAGAACTACTGCTTTATTATAAGGTCACTTAAAATGCATTTGCATCATTTAGATTCTAGGCTTGTTGAAGAGACTGTCATCTCCTGTAACAGTGATCAGAAGAATAAGCACTCTAGAGTCCTCCTGGATCATTTGTCTTCTTGAATGGTTATTTTTTCCAGGAGAGGATAGTTTTGTGAAGTAGAGGAGAAAGAATACATATCATATAACTAGATGCAAGTTAATATAGCCTTAGTATAGCTCCTGTAACTTTCAAAAATAGCATTGGCATAAGTTAAGAAGGCACTACCTAGACAAAACCATTACAGTACAGCCATTTGTGGAAGGTACCTACCTGTGTTCCAGTATCACAATGGAAGGATACACCAAATGGCATATCACAGGTTTTGTGATGGGACTGATAGCTTTCAATGTTTTCACTAGTAATCAATATGATAGGAAAGAGAATATGTTTGCTCTTATTTTAGTGGAGGCCTATTGCAAAAGTTTTTTATGATGATGGAAGTTGGGATTAGCAGTTTTTCAGAATAACACTACAGACAAGTTGAATGTGAGTTGATAGAATATTGAATTGGGAAGCATGAAATGCAAAGCAATCCTTTTGCTTCACGCAACACTGGTAAAAGTTCAGCTGGAGTATTTTCAACATTTTACTTTTAGAAAGATGTGGATAAGGAGTCTAGAGAAATTGGATAGTCCAGAGAAAAGCAATTAAAATTATCAGACATCTGGAAAATAAGACTTATGAGAAAAGGCTGAAACAATTGTCTACAGAGGCTGAGGAAAGACATAATAAGTCTGCAAATACATTAGAAGTACATAAAGAAGATGGGATCTTCATGTTCCCTTAGGAAAGAACAAGTATTAACAAGATGATAATAAAGCAAGGTTAAATTAGGCATTAAAGAAGAAACTCAGCAAGGGGAGATGCTTTAACAGAAATTTGATAGGGAGTCTGGAGAAGAACTCTGTCACTAAAAATTTTGAGAATAAGCATATTTATGGTTGATCTTGTCCTAGTAAGCAGAGAGATGGGAGTATCTCGTGTTCCCCTTTCCAGGCATATTTTTTAACGATCTTTTGTGTGCTTTCTTGAGACGAATCATGTTCTGCAGTTGTTCACTGTTTCATTCTTTAATATATGAAAGGAATAAGCTTACTCATGTTTTTTTCTGTGTCTACAAATATATATGATTACTATGATTAGATATTTTCACTTGACTTAGAGAAATAACCACTTGTGTTAGTTTATTTTGTGAGGTTTCTTCAGTAAGCTTTTGGCTTTTGCTACAGAGCAAAGGATGTCAGCATTCAAATGCTTCCTAAAAGCCTGGATACATTCAAATTCCATGTAGTCATACTGAATGCTATCAGTCACTCTTGACTCAGTCAAAATGGTTTTAAAGCAGTCAAGGAATCTGTGGGGGCGTAGGCTGTTGAGCAGCTGATTTCTAAATTGCAAACAGTTCCGTATGGTTTCTCATGCACAGTCTTCTGTGACCATATGACAAGTTGGACTCCAGCTATTTTGATCTCTTTGTATTACTCTGTGTGACTTAAACTTTTCCATAACTACCCAATTAGGAAGTTTAGATTGGATCAGAGTAAAGGTCATTTGTTGTTCATCATCTCATACGCTTTTCTTACTTAATATAAAAGGAAGACAGTGTATCATTCTCAAATGTTTTGTACTGTGATATTCATAGTAGGAAAAACTAAAACCATTGGTGACCTTACAAACTCTGTAAATCAGTTTACATTTAGTGTTTCATAACAAATCCTGATGATCTTATTGGTCTTCTAGGAATGCACCATATTTCTAGTCTACAGTGAAGCCTCAGTACACGTTCCCATCACCCCAGACTAAGTTTGTTTTTGCATGATGATCTTTTTAGTTGCTGAGGTTTCCTTTATTTCCTCCCACTCATGACATATCATCCAAACATCCTTAATCTCCAGAGGAACTGCAAAACACATTCCCATGAAAATCTTGGCTCTCTAGAGCAGTACACAATAAGAAAAGCATAAACCCACCGTAAAACTAGCCTTGCTTCTCACTGAATCACTTGAGTAAACTCTTTTGTCACAGCCATCGTAAAGTATAAGTCTTTAAGGTCTAGGACTGCAACCAGACTCTGCCATAAACAGGGATACTGCCTTTTTGACTGATTTCTGTTAAAAACGCAAAGGGCTCATTAATCTCATCTGGGGCTTTGGTGGGGGGAAAAAAAAAGAAAGAAAAAAAAAAACAAAGAGAGTGAGTGATCTGTGATAAGGTAGCTTTTATGATTTGGGGAGGGTTATTGACAGTGCATTTTTGGTCTATCTCGAGCCACACCAGTTCTCTCAGTGAAGTTTTTTTGTTTTCCTTGTAATTATGGTACCCAACTTTACCACTATTCAGTATACATCATCAAGAATTCTTCATTTCTTTAGCACACCATAAAGAAAAAAAGGGCAGCTCTTCTATAGAGATACAGTAGAAGGCTTTTACTTGAAAATATTTCATTATACTAGGTTTTTTTTAAATTAATACCAGTGATTTCATTAATTTCATGAAGGCAGAAATCTGTAATAGATGCAGATTTTAGGCCAAAGGGTGCTTTGTCCCATTGGCTGTAATACCAATTCAAATTGGTCTTTGAACAGCCTATGGATGTAAAGTACTATAGGGCTTAGCTGTGATCCTGAAGGTATGTTTTAATTTCATGTTTATATCTTTTAGATAACTTCATGTGAGCAAGCTAATTAATAGGTGTATGTTCAAGTGAATTATGTCTTTCAGAGTTATCATCAGGCCTTTGGACACATTGCATATCTTCTGAATAAATACCATCATATAATATGATCTTAGCTATAGTCTACAGAAGGCTGTCAGTTAGAGATGTACTAATTTAAATATAGAAATACAGGCTGTGCACCAGGGTATGGTTCATTTCCATGTGTGTGTGATAAATTAAAATCCTCCTGCATCACCAGGGCATGCATTGCTTTTTCTTTATGCAGGCTAAAACATTCTCTGTTTGCTGATGTAAATTTTCCCATTCACCATGGACAGTGGCTTGACTTGGCTGTTTGTAATTGTGATGGAGTAATTTTTACACTGTCCTCTTCTATGTTTTTATATTATTCCCTTCTATGTTTTTGTATTCTGAAGGAGTTTGTGAAATCAGCAAGGAACATTTTGCGTCTATATGCAGACGTTCAGCCCTGTCCCTTGGGTTTTCAGAATCCTTTATGTACTTTTCAGTGAGTAAGCATCTCCTCCCCCTGAAACTCTGCTTTTTAATATTATTATGAGAAATGACTGTGTTGTTCCTTCTAGTGGTGTTGTCTCCTATACTACATTGGTTTTGTATGCATTTTTAATTTCAATTGCAAAGTGTTCCCCTCATGGCAGCTGGCTTAGACCTATGCAGGAATGGAGCTTCAGCATCTGACTGGTTGCAGGGATTACCTTGCCGGAGGGGCTCTGATATCACAAGACTTTCAGCAAAACCAGGGAAAGCAAACTTCTACGTCATATTTTGCAGGTTAAAAAGGGAGGACAGGTCTATGACCTTAGAAATTTAAGAACCTTGTAAAACTGCTTAAAATTATCTTACAAATAAAATTACTCTGCAAGTAATATAAATATCAGTTTTACATTCAAATGGATCCTTTAGCAACAGCAGTAAGAGAACTGACTAACACTGTAGTCATTGCATTATGTTTTGGCCCACAGCCCAAACCAATGTTAACACCATATTTCTTCCCATAAAGAAATTTCTGATTGCAGTATTTGTTTTCAGCTCAAGTGGCTTAATGCAGGTGACTCGGACTGGCTCAGAAAGGGCTGTGTTTTTATAGTGTAATTGTCTCTCTTGATGCAGTTGGACATCAGAAACTAAACATGAATTTTGAACAAAATGCATAATACAGAACCTTTACAACAATAGTGTTGACTTGGAATATTTTATCCCCAAAACATAATGCAGGTGAGAAACAGATTTGGGGTTTGTATATTCTCAAGATGCTAAAATGCTTTCAAATCAGGATTTACTTTGGACTTCTATCCACTGCTTAGTGAAAATGTTAACATTGCTGATTTTCTGTCTCTGTTTCTTATTTTCTTCAACAAATTGACTTCCATGACTCTAATTGTATTAATTATTTAATGCTGAATGTCTATTTTAAATGCCACTGCTAAACAAAAGATAAGCTAACAGATGAAAGAATGAAAGAAGATTCTGGGGAAATCTTTCTCTCTGAAATCAGTAATAGACACAAGTTTTTAATTCTCTTAGAGCTACAGCATTAAACTAAACAATTATTATGTAATATACTATAACATAACTGTCACACTATGAACTCACACAGAAAAATGTGGAAGGAAAGAACTGCTATTGTGGAACTACTATAACTTCATCATTCCTGGTTCTACCTGTCTGAAATCATATAATATAACTTGTTGTCCACCAGGACCCTCAGGTCCTGCTTTGCAGAACTTATTTCTAGCAAGTTAGCCCTCAGCCTATGCTGAAATGTGGGATTATTCCTGTCTAGATCCTTCTGAATGACAGCACAGCACTCAGGGGTATCAGCCACTTGCTGAGGAAGCATTCTATCCCTTCATCCAAGTCACTGATGAGCAAGTTGAACAATATTGGACCCAGTATGGACCCCTGGGGGAAACTTGTTCAGCATGCACTTCCTGAGTTTGCCTATGAGGATGCCATGAGAGACAAGATGATCAGGGGGCTGGAGCACCTCCCATACAAAGGCAGGCTAGAAAAGTTGGGGCTGTTCAGCCTTTAGAAGAGAAGGCTGCATGTAGACCTCATAGCAGCCTTCCAGCATCTGAAGGGGGCCTACAAGGATGCTGGAGAGGCACTCTTCATTAGGGACTGTAGTGGTAAAGGGTTTAAACTTAACAGGGTAAGTTCATGTTAGATCTAAGGAACAAGTTCTTTACTGTGAGGGTGGTGAGGCACTGGAATGGGTTGCCCAAAGGAGTGGTGAATGTTCCATCCCTGGCAGTGTTCAGTGCTAGGTTGGACGGAGCCTTGGGCAACATGACCTGGTGTGAGGTGTCCCTGCCCATGGCAGGGGGGCTGGAAACTAAATGATCTTAAGGTCCTTTCCAACCCAAACCGTTCTGATTTTATGACAGTGTCAAAAGCCTTGCTGACATTCAGGTAAACAGCATCCACCACTCTCTCCTCATCTATCCAGCCAGTTGTCCCATTGTAGATGTCAGTCAATTTGGTTAAGCATGATTTCCCTTTGGTGAATCCATCCATGCTGACTACTTCTGATATCTTTCTTGTCTTCCATGTACTTGGAGATGGCCTCCAAGGTGAGCCGATTTGTCACCTTTCCAAAGATTGAGGTGAGACTAACTGGCCTGTAGTTCCCAGGGTCTTCTTCTAGGGCCGATTCCCATGGGATTCTTCCGAAAAGGTCCCTGAAGAGGCAAATGTTATCTGTCATGAAGTCCATGGTTACCATCTTATTGCACTGCTTCCTCCTTGAATGACACTGAACTCCATGATCTCATGGTCACTGTGTCCCAGGCTACCCCCAATTTTCTAATCAGCAGCTGTTCCTTGTTTCTTAATATATGGTCCAGCAGCATGCCTTTCCTCATGGCTCATTGGTTTCAAAGCTAGTTTCAGCATGAATCAGGAAGATTTTCCAAACATAAGAATGTGAAGGCCACCTGAACATTTCTTGTAACTAAGACTTCCAGCAGCAGCCTTGAATCTCACAGCAACTTGACTTTCTTTCTGTGTTACAAGGGAGGTGTTTTTATGGGAAAATGAGGAAAACTCCTAGGAAAATTTTTCTGTCTCATTTCTGAATGAATCAGTAAGCGGAGTATGTTCAGACTCAGCAGCAAGAAGCAGAGATCTTCAAATTTGTTTCTATATTCAGGCTTCCCAAGAATACTTAGTTTATTCAAGTTGATTTGGAATTAAGGGTTAACGCGCAGTGTATATTTCCTTGGAGTATAGCCCTCTAATCTGTTTACAGGCCTCTGTATACACAGTTGTGATGAGTAAATCACTGCAGTAGTTTTGTCTGTGAGGATGCAATATATCAGGCCTTTCTGAAGCTATCAAATGATAAGATTGTTAGCAGAAGCCTGGCTAATCAGTTTTCTTCTGCAATAACATGCCATAACCACAAACCATGCTAGTGATAAGAAAAAAAGGCAAGACATTCTGTCAGATCTGCACCTCATTTACTGTAGGATGAATACAATAACTGCACAAAAAAACCAAGACAATGTATTTTAAGTTTATTCTGTTAAAATTTGGGTCAGAAATATCACTTCAGTGTGTATATTTAATTATCGCATCATATGTTGTCTTTTTTTCTGTCTGGACTGTGGAGTTGCAGTATTTTTCCTTAAATTCACTTCTTGCCTAGTAGGGAGTTGATATTTATATCACATCCTCTTTGAGAACTTGTTTCTAGATTTACTTTCAGGCTGGAGTAGAGAAATTAACACAACGAGAGTTTAAAAAGAAAAGCAAAGAAGAACCGGAAGAAAACATGTAAGCTCCAAACTTGTTCAGTTGTTGTGTTTCTCACTAGGAAGCTCTTGTTGTGAAACCTATCTCTGCCCCAATTTGTCAGTGACACCAGGCACAGCAATAAAACTGTCCACACTGAGGAAGGGAGAGATGAAATAACGAGGAAGGTAATACTGGAAAAAGAAATGCGAAGAATGAGCTACAAACATTAACTGTCTTTCATGATTAGCTATTTTTGGTGAAATTTCTCATGTAATTGTTCTCTTTTCCAGGGACCGAGCTCCCTTCATCTTCACATCAGAGATGGAGTATTTCATCACAGAAGGTGGAAAAAACCCGCAGCGTTTTCAAGAGTTTGTGGAGCTTTGTTGTCGAGCTTATAATATAGTCAGGAAACACAGCCAGTTACTCTTGAACCTGCTGGAGATGGTAAGAAGTTTGAAGATGAAACTCAAAATCAATTTCCTCTGGTGTCCTCTTCCCTTTTACCACTTCTCTGCTGCCTCCCGTAAACTGTGATTTAAAGAGGTATCAGCTGCACTGCTGAAAATGCTAGTGCTGGTACTTCTTGTGCAAACAAAATATCCAATTTCAGTACTAATTTCTGAGAAAAGAAAAGCTGCTTGGAAGTTTTTTTCCATTTATTAATGCCCACTTCTTACAAAGCAGTAGAAAACTGCAAAAGAAGCTGGGTACAAGTTTCACATTCAGGCATTTCACTGAGTCCTTTTTCTAGGTCTTCAAGAAACCATTTACCAATGCTGTTTGTGGTTACAGCAAGACAAAATAAACTAAATATTTCGCAGAGTGGGTGATACAACAGTACCTAGCGGCATTGCAGCTAACAATGATGCTATTAGAATAGTTTCTTTGCACATTTCCATGGTCCCTTCTTAGGATGGCAAACACAGGAAAGAAAGATCATTACCTGTATTGACAAAGGTTTAAAAATCCTTTTGTATAGGATTTTCAGATCTCTAGGAGGTTTTATCTCTTGAGTATTCCCACCAATTCACATGCTGTGGCAGATTCCATAACTGCTTTATGCCTATGTTAATTTGTTTGTTCATGGGTAGAATGAGAATATTAAATCAGCTAATATTTGCTTAAGTTGCTTGGCTGAGATACTAATACAAAACTTATGTCCAGGGCCCAATGCCTAGGTGACTAGCCTGTGCATGAAAAAGTCAACACAGCCTTAAAAACAGAATCCTTGCTGAGGCTGGGGTGCAGCCAAGAAGTTGCTCTATAAATGCTACTCTTTTATTTCCAGCTTCTGCAATGGAGAGAATTTGCTCATCTTCTTTTTTCTCTTTTATCCATGGATTCTCGTACAGTGACACAGTGAGTGATTTCCCAATATGAAGCAGGAAAGATTGCTCCAGATCTCTTAACCCTGCCTCTAAGTAATTACAAAAGATGCAGGAAAGCTGCATTCCCATCATAAAGCATAGTTTTTTGCTGAAAGCAGCACAGAGTGCAGTTGTATGAGGTGCTGTCAAATAGCCTCTGGAATACTCAGGAGCACCCCTACTTTCTCATCTACAGCAGTAGTCCCTGCATTTCTGAAGAGGCTGCCTAAGACTGCAAGCTGCAAATATACGTACATCCTCTGCCCACCTTCTTGTCCCCAGTGCAATCTCTTTTTTGCAAGCAGCACAGATAATGACATTAGATTACTCTGGGATAATAGAGAGAGATTGTTAGGAAAATGTTCCCAGCAGGGGTACTGAGATCACTAGCTATCACTGCCTAGCTGTAACTCAGGTTTGTCTGTATTAGGGACATGCTGCATCTTCCTCTGTTTCTGCTGATCTTTAAGGAGAGGTAATAGTGCTGAGCTAAAACTCATGCAGATAGGTTTTAGTATTTGTCAATAGACTGCAGTTTGGTCAATTGTATTGTATTTCATAATTGAAAAATAACTGGCAGTGTACTCACACCCCATGGATGAGCACTTCATATCAAGGGAAATTTAATAAACAAGAGAGGTTTGCCTTAGTTTTGCAGTGGTTTGCCTTAGTTTTGCCAGAGTTTGGCAGGGTGGGTCTGGTTCTGCACTTGAAATGGGGTATTAGTCAGAAAGTGTAAGTATCAAAATGTTTTAGTTCCATGGCTTATTTCTAGAAAAGTAAATAGAGTATGAAGAAATTGCACTTTAAATTTATTTCCATGCAGAATATCAGGTATCATCATGAAGAGGCAAGATAAACTAACCATTGCTTATTTCTAACAATGACAGCCTAAAGTTTCCTCTTGCTGTCTACATCTTTCCTTCCCCCTCCCACATTCTGTTTTCTGAGATGCTGTTTATAAAGCGTGATCAAAAAAATCTAAGCAATAAGGCAATTTCCAAAAATGAGTAGTAAACTGTGCCCTGGATGGTTGGTAACTGTTAGTGCCTTCTAGCAAACCATGATTATGAACAGTTTGGGGGTTTTGGCCCAGTTTGGGAATTAATGCTTTTTCTTGGTGGTGAGCAGCATGTTTTTAGAGCTGTACTGACATTTGCTGCTGGGAATAAGACATAATCCATGAAGTTTTCATCACTTTTGAAAGCAGAAACATCTGTGGAAGACCCAAGAGTCTGCTGGCAGAGTTCAGCTACATGATGTAGTTCATCAGCTTTGCTCTCTTTAAAGATTTGATGTGAACTGTTATAAAGAGGATGATTGGAGGACACAAACACATTTTAACTAATTTAAAGAAATGCAGAATCCATTATTGTTACAGGTAGAAAACTATTAAAAGGGGCTTACTAGGCAGCAAGTAGTTGATTCACTTGCCTCTGTTGTGACAAGAAATAGGTTCACCTAGTAGTATAGAACAGAACACAGTACCTAGACAGAGCACATCTAAGAGTCAAGAATCCTGTGTCCCCTGTGAAAAGGGATGCAAGTCTTTTCACCCTTCTAAATTAAGAAATGCCATTTGGGCAAAGAGGATCCGGAAACACATGTTTTGGAGGTGGAACACATGGAAAGTACGTACCACTGCTATTAATTTTTCATGGGATGAGGGACTGGATGTCATATACCATCTCTGAATCCAGGCCTAAGGAGGGTGTAGGCAGCTTCACTCAGTGAGTCAGAAAGTCCAGGATAACCAAGTGTGGTAGGTCAAGACGTGTGTGGCCAAATGAGGGGAGCAATGCAAGCACTTAAATTTAGGCATCTAGTGGCATTTGAGATGCCTTAGGAGACCTGTAGTTGTTTTCAGAACAGTTGTTCCATGTCTTCTCTAATTAGCAACTAGTATCATTAGCCACAGTGTTCAGAAACCTCCTCCATCAGGGGATGGGAAACATGAACCATATGCTATATAGAATAAAAGGGATGAAGTAGTATAATAAGCCTCTAGGACCCCCTTGGAGCCAGCAAAACATTGCCCAGCCAAAGACTCCTTGTTTTTTGCTTCAGCAAATGGTTTTCTACCTTCTACAATGAAAAGAACCTAAAACCCATACTATACCTTGTTTTTCAGTTTCACTAAAGATCATTTAGATCATGTTCATATCTGGTATTGTTCCCTTTCCTAATGCAAGGCAAGAAGCTTAATTTGCCTGTGCAACAACTGTTTTTTTTTTTAATAAAAGGGACAGGAGGTGTTATCTTTTATAAATGGGTTGAGGGCATTTAGATAAATGGTATTTTTAAGTGCTGAATGCTATTATCCTTCCTCTCACCTCACTTAAATCCACCTCATTTAGCTTTCTGTCTCTCTGCTCCTTGCTGGCCAGACCTCTGTGGGACAGCAATCGGTCCAATGGTAATATAGTTTTGGAATGATATGAAGCAGGATTTTTCTCATAATGCCAGGAAGAAAGTATACAAAATATTGAAACTTGACTTAAAAATATTGAGAAGGTTTGAAGGCATAAATAAAATATGCCCCTCCTCCCTGCATCTCTTTTCCCCTTCACTCTTTATCTCTCAACCAAACCTTAAAATAAAAGCAGTACTTCCTTCTTTCTTTGCTGTTACTTGCGAAGCTTGGTGGGTCTTTCTGCCTGAGCTAGACATAAATATCAATGAAGAATGCACAGCAGTGACTGCAAATTCAGACAAATTTCCTTCTGAGGAATGTGGAGTGATTTTTTCTCCATTATCACAAAGCATCGCTCTCATCTTACTTTGATTATTGAGAAAAATCAGTAGGTTTTGAAGTGAGTAAAAATTATTTTTGTTGCTGATATTTTAAAAAGTCTGACAGTATGGGCAATTGGATGCACTCAGTTGTCTACCCTACTTGTGGTGTTCTTGTTCCCTACTTTGCCAGGGAAAATTTTGTATTATTTGTCTTTCAAACCTAACTTGATCAGCTAACTAGGAGAGCACCATCCATCATTGATGGAGAATGATACCCTTTCCAGAGAGCAGTTCTCAGTGCCCACATTGAGGCTCCAGCTAAGAATCAACATTTCAAAGGTCTTTACTCCTCCAGTGACTGTAAAGGGAGTGAATCTGTGATCCCTATGCAGAAGTCCAGAGTACTGATGGTGGAATCAGTAGTTACAAATGAGAAGGTGATGTTGCGCAAAATTGGATTAGGAGGATGGTAACACTGTTATCATAACAGAAATATGGTTACTATTGTTCAGGCTGCTGAATTTGGTTGCCTTCCCTTTATCACCATTAGAAGGCTATGAAGGAAGCTTAGCAATGCACATATTGAGATTATGAAATCCAAAGAGAAAATAAATGACTAAAATAGATTGGTGATT
Source organism: Psilopsiagon aurifrons (assembly GCA_025447955.1). Lineage (NCBI taxonomy): Eukaryota > Metazoa > Chordata > Aves > Psittaciformes > Psittacidae > Psilopsiagon > Psilopsiagon aurifrons. The sequence continues at coordinate 34,386 of JAOEHY010004932.1, forward strand.
TTAACCCATGCCTCAGTACTGGTTCCTCATTGTGAAGATTTATAATGCAATATATTCACCTTAGTATTGTAGGAGTTGCTTTTGCAACAGAACCACTTTTCAAGACAGCAAAACTTTGTGTTTTACAAGAAGACCTTTTGGTGTAAAACTTTTATTTCTTAAATAAGTTACCCTCATTTCATTTAAATTTCATTAGAACAGTGGCTAATGATATTTCTTTCCTTTAAGATGCTGCATGCAGGACTGCCTGAGCTAAACAGCATTCAGGATCTGAAGTATGTGTATGATAACCTTCGTCCTCAAGACTCAGACCTCCAGGCAACAAGTTACTTTACAAGGTAAAATGAGAAATCTTATGTCCTTTAGGCATGAAGCAAAGCTGTCAAATTAAAAATCAAAACAAAACCAAGCCAATCAAACAAACCAAAAAACCCAAACAAAAAATCTCACAGCAGTTTTCCTGTTCTGTTCAAAGGTTGAAATCAGTGAAATTACACAAAAGGATAATTGGTCTTCACGTTTGCTTTTGAAGAGTCCATTTCTTATGCACATTATAACCAATTTCCTCAAATTCCTGGAAGAAACAGTTGTGCATTTGAGGTGCATTTATAACAAGTCACTTATTTAGCACCTAGAGGTTTCTTTACCTTTTATGGTGGAGCCACCCTGACTTATATCTTGTCAGTTTTCCTCTCTGCTTTTAAAACAGCAGCTGCGTGCAACAGGATTTGGACTTCATCAAAGGGTTCAACTTGCTAGTGGTCTGAGTGAAGACCTGGAATTCCTGCCTTTTAGTCACTTTTCTGTTCTTCTTTTGACCTGTGTTGCTTCAGGCGAGTTACTTTTCCTGTTAGCCATAGTTTCTTCATCTGCAAAATGGTACTGATTCTTCCTTTTAAGCACTAAACAGACCTTGTGTGAATATAGATATGTTTAAAGCTTGATTTGTGTAGGATAATGAAACTTTTCGCTTGTTTGTGGCAATTGTGGATTATTGATGAGAAGCTGCAGATGATGTGTATGAAATCAGTTTTAGGCCAGGCCTGTGCATTACATGTAATTTCAACTGTTGATGCTCCAGATGGAGCCAATGGAGACTCTGGATTTGGAAACTCACTTTTTCATTCTAAACACAGTACAAGAAAAAAAGCTCCTTATCAGAGCCTGTCCTGTGCAGCACCGTCATTTCTCAGGGACAGTGCATGAATTCATGCGTCCTGGACTCACAGGCAAAGCAAGCCAGACTCTTCTGACCTTCAGTTCTGGTGCAAGTGCAGGGCACATACCCAGTTCACAGCCCTGGACTTTGAGTGAAGGGCTCCTTTCAAATTCAGAGCCCTGAAGGAGCCTGCTATAAGGCAGCACTGTTCTTTGTACATGCAAACTGCCCTGAGGCAAGAGCAATCCCCCGTACTTCAACGCAGCCAGAGGGCACATAGCAATGAATAAATGAGATGAAAGCTTGAACAGCAGCTGAGCTGTTGGAAGCTTGAACTGGCAGCTGAGCCAGTCTATTTATTATTACAGAGACCTATATGAAGATTTGGGGTGATTTGAATTGTGTTATTTGCATGTTTCCTTTTTGTGTATTAGAATCAGAAACTAAGGCAGCAAGTTCAGAGAAGGCTGGAACAGAGGCCTAAAGAGTTTAAGGGAGACTCTTTGAAGAAAAAGAGAAATTTCTCAAACAAATTGTTGTTCAATTACTTTACACACAGCAGAGCAAGAAGTTCCTTCTCTTCTAGCACTTGTTTTTTCATATGCTTTCACTCTTGCCCCTTAGCAAGATTGTTTTATTTAAAAATTTAATTACAGCTTCACATTTACTGTCAACTCCTACCTTACTCTCTCCTTTAAAATTTTACATATTCCCAAATGACAGACTCCCACTTCAAATAGGAAACATGCAGTATCTAATTAAATTGTAAAAGTCTTGATTCAGTCAAACAGTTTAGATGGCTGTATCTGTCTCTCATAGGTAAAAAACCCAATTCATTTAATTAGTGAAAAAAGACTAGGGTATACATAACAGGCAAGGGAATGTGAGTCTTGAGAGTGAAAATTGCATTAGTGTCATGCAAAGCTCAGAGCTAGTGCCAAGTGCTATTCTGGAGGTGGAAAGGATTGGTGTGCATTTCAGTTGGGTAGGACTAAGGTTATAGATAGGGTTAATATCACTGCAATCTTGCTTAGCTGGAAGAAAAACGATGAAGGCTGGGTTCAGGACAGAGCTGTAGCTCCACGATCTTTCTGCTAGTTGGGCAAGGTGGTTGTGGTGTTTTGAGGGTTAGGGTGGAGGAAGTGAGAGACATGAGAATTCAGAGTGGGAATTTGCCTGCAGTCTTTCTCAGCCAAAGCTTGTGGAATAACACCTGACATTAAGGGGATGTTGTTCAGAGCTGTTCTGGAGGTAGGAAGAGTCAGTGTGCTTTGTTGCCTGGTAGAGGTTCATATTAGGGTTGGGAAATCCTGTTCAGCACAGGTTGACTATAGGTCGAACTCAGAGGCCAGTATGCCCTTGTTCCCATTAGATATCTTGCTAGGGTTGGTGTTAAAGGAATGAAGGTCTTCAGAGTGGAAATGCCATTCAAGTCCTGCTTGCTTACAAAGCTAGTATCATAATGCAGATCTGTACAGTGCTGTGGACTCTGTTGTTATTTGAAACTGTATTTTGTGCTAAAATTATTTTTGTGAACTTCGGAGCTATTTTTCCAATTTCCTTTGAAAGGCTGAAGTGTAGATTTGTTATTGTCCACAGAGATTACTACATCACGTAGAAAAGTCAGATATTGCTAAAGTTCATATTTAATTCCTTAATACTCATAGTGTATGTTTCTATTATATATGCTAATTTGCAAGACGAAAGTCTGTTATCATTAGCTCATGAATTTCCATGGATCTCATTTCTCTTTGAGCTTTTTTTTTGTTCTAATGTCTATTCATGTTTGAAAATAATTTATGTTAATTCACTGCATCTATTAACTAACATTTCTACATGTTTAAACATGGTAGGACATCAGGCTTCATGTTTAGTAGTATTTTAACTTCTGGAAAGTGTATCCAGGTGCTTTTAAAAATAAAATTGCAAAATATATAATATAAATCTATATATGAAATATAAATAAAGTAATTCCTGCCGGTACCTAAAGAGGGCCTACAAAAAAGCTGGCAAGGGACTTTTTGTAAGAGCAAGTAGTGATAGGACAAGGGGGAATGACTTTAAACTCAAAAAGGGTAGATTTAGATTAGATATTAGGAAGTTCTTTACCATGAGGGTGATGAGACACTGGCACAGGTTGCCCAGAGAAGCTGTGGCTGCCCTGTCTCTGGCAGGGTTCAAGGGCAGGTTGCATGGGGCTTTGAGCAACCAGGTCTAGTGGAAGGTATCCCTACCCATGGCAGGGGTTGGAACTAAGTGGTCTTTAAGTTCTTCTCCAACCCAAACCATTCTTTGGTTCTATGATAAAGACTTTGGGAAGTCCTGATAGCTGGAACTTATCCCTCTGTAAAAGCATTTTCTGACCTGCACCCAGAAATATTGAGATTTTTGTGAGCTTTACCTATATCATCTTTATTTCCATCCTTTACAGAAAAAATTTCTGTACCTCCTTGTTATACAGATGTCGAGGTGAGAAAAAGTAGTGACACACTTCTCATGATCACTCACTAGCTTGGTCACTCTGTAGCTTATTCCTGTATCTACTTTTCAAGCTGTCCTTAGAAAGCCAAGGAGATTGAAACTTCAGGTTATTAGCATAACTTCCAGTAGCTCACAAATCCTTTGCAATTTGTAGCTCCTTTATCTCCGTAATTCCAAAACCACTTTATTGTTTTTAAAATGTTCTGGACAAGGAGTGTGGCCATTGGAATGTTAAACACTGCCAACAGAAAGTTATTTCTTGTCCTAAGCACAAGGTAGTTATTGTAATCTTTCAGATTCAATCATGCACTATATCTGCTATAAACCCCAATCTTCTGCTAGTAGAAATACAAGAACAGTATTTCTCTGTGTTTCTGAAGGAATAGGTTGCGTTTAGCAATTGTCTGAGTTTGGTTTGAGCAATAATACTGACATTGCTTCTACTGTTGTTTAAAAATAACATGACATGATGAACGATGTCACAAATATTCCTGGCAAAACGATGTTAATCTGTTCTTTGCTGTCACCTTTTCAGCCAACAGAATAACACTACTGGAGTTTGAACTGTAACGCACTGACCCCTTTCAGGATTGTAGAGTGTTCTGTGTTTTACCAAATTCCTTTACTCTCATGCTTGATTTAAGGCATGTTCAACAATGTGTGGTCTCATTTGTGTACTGTGTTCTTCTCACATAGAGTCAGTTCACTGCTATAAGCTGACAAGCAGCAGTTTTAAGCCTCACAGCTTACAGCCTTCTGGAAGGTCACACCCTCAGATCATAGATAAACAATGCACCAATTGAGAGTTAAACAAGAGTTTCTGTGTTTGCTTGTCATTTCTGTGCACCTAGTGCCAAATGAAACGTTGTCTCTCCAGCATCTGCCCTGAACTCAGTTTGATCCTTGAAACTCAGTTTGATCCTTTCCCCTCTCTCCTTTCCTCTTCCCCTGACAACACAGTTTCACCAGAAACTGGAAACCCATCTTACCTCTGGATATAAATTTCCTCTTTGTTTTCTGCAGATGTCTTCAAATGTCAGCATGGCATGTCTCATGCTGGCTGACATTTTGAATGTGCCTGTAAAGGGATGTATGTTTAGAATTATTTTTAAGGGATTAAAGTTAGTCTAATGCAGTGAATAGAGCTGATTTCAAATGATTGCAGTATGCAGTCTAACCCACTCATAGAAACCTATGAATAAGAGATGTGCAGTTGATCTGACAATTATTAGGGAAGCACCTCTGCATATCAGGAGGTGTCCCTGCCCATGGCAGGAGGGTGGGAACTGGGTGATCTTAAGGTCCTTCCCAGCCCTAACCATTCTACAATTCTATGATCTTCAGGAGTCTGATTGAGGGGGGTGCTGTGTGGGTCAGCTGCTGCTTTTACGTACTCATTAACAGAACTATTTGGTAGGTACTTGTCATTGCCTAGGTCAGGTATATCCATAGTGCAAACACAAATGTCAGCAGTTGCAAAACTGGACAATTCACAGTAACTTCTTTCAAAACATGATGCTACTCTCAAACTGATCAGCCAATACCTGTTTCTTGGGTGACTGCAGACACTCCAGCAAGAAATCTCTGGAACAGCTGAAACACCAGTGAAAGCTAGTGAGTTCTGACAGGGCATAGGCAAAACTACAGTACTAAAATTTCTTTCAGTGGCATTCAAGTAATTTATAAAGATATTGGTATATGTGCCTCGAAGGAACAGGAGGCAGACTTCCTCCTTGAATTTATGGTGTTTGAGGCATTCATACTGTTGTACAAATCCTACATGCCACCAGCTCAGGGGAAAGGAATGTCTTCCGTCCTGGGAGAGGCACATAGGAGCACTGACAGAGAAACTGGACTGGAAGATGCGCTGCAGGAGAGTAGCTGATGTACTCAGCCCATGGGATCAGAGTTAGTCTGATGCCATCAAGAACGATAAAGAAAATTACTCTGAAGCTTGGGGTGAATATTTATTCTTGTATATATACCAAGACTAAGATCTGGATAATTAGTCAGTAATAATGAGTGTATGAGTTCTTAAAAGGTTATGGAGAGAGGCTGGTGTGTCCAATAAGATCTAAGCACCAGCCCTCTGGATACCTGTCCCATAAGTATGTCTAATTCCTAAAAATCAAGGCACCAACTGTCACTAGTCATTCTTGAAATTGCTCGCCAGTCTTTTAATACATCTGTGTTTACACAAGCAACCAGCCAGTCTGTGTGTGTTTTACCTGATGCTGTAATTTGACAGTCCTTTAGAAAGACTGTGAGGCAAATCTGAAATTCAAAGTCACTTCAGCAGGTGGAAAGTCATTACCTTTCAATAATCTGGATATTTAACTCACTGTTCTGAGAAATAGGTCAGGAACCAATCTGTGTGGTACAGATACTGTCACGTGAAAAAAATTACTTTTTCTGCCTGAAAACTGTGTGTTAGAAATGTTGTTCACAATCAGTGTTACTTTTGTTAATGGCAGTTTTCTGTCCCCCTGATTAAGCTGTGCTTTTGGCGCCCTTTGTGCAGCTTGCTTTAGTTTTTCCATTTCCCACCATTAAGCTCTAATTCTCTAAGCAGGATCAGCTAGCAGGCTCTAAAATAACTGAAAAACTGTGATGGTAAAGTCCTAGGGAGCAAGAGCATCTCAGCAACAAATACCTATGACCTTACCAACTTCTTCTGCTGTAGTTAAACTTAATGTCGCTGTAGAAAAAAGAAGGTGTATGGGGATCTCGGAGAGTTCAAGGGGAAAGTTCCACCACTGATCCGTGGGATGAACTTTAAAAATGCTAGCAGGAAGGGTAATCAGGTACCACAATCATAGAATCATACAATAGTTAAAGTTGGAAAGGACCATAAGATCATCTAGTTCCAACCTCCCTGCCATGGGCAGGGACACCTCCCACTATACCATGCCACCCAAGGCTATGTCCAACCTGGCCTTGAACACGATCAATGATGGAGCATTCACAACTTCCCTGGACAACCCATTCCAGTGCCTCACCACCCTTACAGCAAAGAATTTCTTCCTCATATCCAATCTAAAATTCCCCTGTTTAAGTTTGAACCCATTACTCCTTGTCTTATCACTACAGTCCCAAATGAAGAGTCCCTCCTCAGCATTCCTATAGGCCCCCTTCAGATACTGAAGGCTGCTATGAGGTCTCCACACAGCCTTCTCTTCTCCAGGCTGAACAGCCACAACTGTCTCTTCCTACCTTCATAAGGGAGGTGCTCCAGTCCCATGATTATTCTCGTGACCCTCCTCTGGACTTGTTCCAACAGTTCCATGTTCTCTTTATGTTGAGGACACCAGAACTGCACGCAATACTCCAAGTGAGGTCTCACGAGAGCAGAGTAGAGGGGCAGGATCA
>JAOEHY010004933.1:0-26619 GCA_025447955.1 Psilopsiagon aurifrons
TGCATTTCCAGCAGACATGGTATACTTCTGTCCCAAAAATGGGGGGGGGGGGTTAAATGATTGGGGGCAGTAGTGGATGCAGCTGCATCCTTGAGACCTCAAGGCAAGGGAGAGCAGTGATTTCTTTCCTCTGTGTTAAGGCTTTTTCTTATTCACTGGAAAAGATACTTATCAGATTAAAAGGGCCAAATAAAGGTATTTTGGGGTCTGTTTGCAATGCTGTGCACAAGGGAAGAGTGGAATTGTGCTCTGAAGCACTGTGAGGCAGTTCGACCCCTACAGCACCTTCATCTTCTGGTCTGCATCCAGCTCCCAGGTGCTGCTTCATATGTCACCCCTACATCTTCCTGTGCTGCTGCCACTTGCCATTCCTCATGTCATGCATCAGGAGGAGCAGATGGGTGGCCTGGGAGGTTTGTCCTGGCCAGCACTTCGCTGTTCCAGCTTTGTGTTAGCCTCAGGATGGCCCTTGTGCTCATGGGACGCATCTCTGCTGTCAAGAAATAGTCCTAGTGTGGCTTTGCTCGTGTCATGCCTATATGACCCCCATGTGTTAAATCTGACCCTGATGACTTACTGTAGTCATAGACCTCCATTTAGCTGATGAAGAACTAGCCAGTGGGAATAATAAGAGTGAAAAATATAAGTAGTGGTTTCTAGACATGAAAGGATGGAGCAGCCTCTTGTTTGCTGTTGATGCCGTTGCAATGCAGTGATAGGAAAAGTGCTGTTGTGAGTAAGATGCAAGGGGCCACCAGGTCTTTCAGCCTGGCTTTAAAGTCAGAACAACTGTAGCTATTCTATTCTCTATTTGTTTAGTGCTCAAGGCCAGGTTGGACAGAGCTTGGAACAGCCTGGGCTAGTGGAAGATGTCCCTGTGGTCTCAGTGCTGTTTCATATTAGGAGCAGTTGTCACTTAACAGCATGTGAGGATCATTGTAACTGATGAGTTGATGGCACTTGAGCGTCGCTGAAAGCATCGGTTTTCCAGTGTATGCTTCTATGAGGAAAGATTACATCTGGCTTTGCACTGGCACTGAACTGCAGCCAAGAGATCTGATAAATGTCCTTGGATGTAGGTTTAGGTCATTCGTTGGGGTATACTTAGATCTCTGCTACATTGGGATGAGCTGTAAGCAGATGGGGTTCACTCCTGCTCTGGGTGACTGGAATATTTGGAGGCTCCAGCAAAGATCAGCATTGCTTTTGCTGGGCAGAGGGGAAAGAACGAGGCTGCTTTAGGAGAAGGTGTGATCTTAACAAGTCCAAGGAGGTGGCAAAGGAACATCACTTCCTGGTGCAGCAGGAAGGCGGGAGCTCACAGTCCTTTCCCATCTCTCTTCTGTGTTGTAAACTTAGAGCTGCTTTAGCAGTGTATTAATTGTAAATGAGAGCTTAGTAGCCTTTCTCCATGGAGGAAAATACCTTTAATACCTTTGTATTTGTTCCTGAATCAAATGAAAGACGTCCAAGGCAAGGCTCAGTGATTCTGATTGTTCCCTGATTTCCTAATTCCTTTTCTTCAAGTGAGAAGAAAAACCTATTCCTGAAGATTTGCTTTATTGACTGCTATTGTGTTCCTCTGCAAGAAAATGCCAAGCACCTACTAAACCAATGCTCTTTCATGTGTTGCCAGATAACAGAGCGGGTTTGTTCAGTAATATATGCGTGCAAAAGGGTGAGGATTCTGTGATGATAAAGCTTTTTAATAGCTGAGAACATGTCTCAGAGGTTGTAAAAGCTGACTATTCCACAAACTTGTTCTTTTCATAAAGAGTTTAAAGGAATTCCAGTTATGGAGATTATTGGAGACCGGTTCAACAAAGCTCTGGAGGTACAGTTCCATTCCTTCCAGAGCATGAAGTCCCTATCCCTCTGTTTTACTTACTTATGGAGATGGTGTTACTGAATTGAGACTTAAGACACCATCAGGTGAGATAAGAAGTAGTAAAAGAAGCTGTCAACGCTATGGCAGAAGAGCAGAACAAAGGGAAGGTGGGTCTATTGACCCCCGCTTGCTACTTGTTGCCTCCCTCCTTACCCCCTGATGGATGTGCAAAGCATCTCTTCAGTGGGTGCATCTTTGACACCATGACAGTACTTTACACCTTCTTCCCTGCAAGGGTGCTGAGGTGCAGGATGCCCAGAGAAGCTGTGGCTGCCCCATCCCTGGCAGTGTTCAAGGCCAGGTTGGACACAGGGGCTTGGAGCACCCTGCTCTATGGAAGGCATCCCTGCCCGTGGCGCTGGATGATGGGTTTATCTACTTGTGCTATAGTATTACTCTATTAATTATTCTTGTTTAGTGGCTTCCCAAGCAACTGAATTTTGGCTGCCCGACCCTAAGCTTCCAACAGAAGTAGCAATTGCAGCTTTCAACTTGGTTGAGTCGATCACGGTAAACCATTTAGTTATGCCAGGTCTTCATTTTGTGGTTGAGGATTAGGTACAATCCATTTACCATCTGTTTATTTATGATGGAGGCTTTAAGCTGACCTTGTAGGTCTTTTCTGTCTTCACGTTGTATGATCCTTGAGACAGAAACCTTGTTTTATATAATACAGATGGACATAATGGAATCAGGAAGGTGTTGAAAAAGCTGATTTGAAACATGGGAAATGAAATCCTCTTTCAGGTCGGCACCGTCAGCCTTCAATTCCCATCTTTTGTTTCATTTTTCCTGGGGCTCCTGAGCTATCTTTGCTTTCCATATTGCACAGCTCTTTTCTTCTTTCCACTGCATTAGTTTTAATTTCATGGACACAGAGTTCACTTGAAACCACTCTGTGATTTGATGGGTTTTAACCCCCCTAAAGCTGAGCTTTCAGGGTACCTCTCTGTCGATTCACTGTTGGCTTTTACCTGTCCATGCAGTGATTGAGACCTTTGGGATTGAATCCTATCAAGACTACTTGATTCCATGAGAAGAGACAGGGATGCTGTTACGCTGAAGGGCCTTGAAGTGTTGATATGTGCTGTGGCTCACCCATAGTGACATCCTGAAGCCGCAAGTAAACTGTCTCTGCTGTTCTCCTCTTCCTTGAGCTCTGTCTGGCAAACTGAAGAGTGCTTATTGAAGACAAACATGGTTGCTAGGAGCAAGGGAGATGGGCCAAGTAGATGTAGAGGTCCCTGCGCATGATATTTGCAAGCAGTGCAAAGCTCAAGCCGTAGTTCTTTCTAGTGTGATACTTTGGCCTCTTGTGCAAATGACTTGAGTGCATAAACACCAGTTTTCATCAGCTGGTGTTTGGAGCTCATTGGCTTTCAGGAGAAGTTTGTGTCAGCACAGTTTGGCTTTTTGGGTAATATTTATAGCATAGAAATCATCGCTTTCTGTGGAGCTCTGAATCCAGTTGTATCGTTGGTTCTGTAGGGCAAAGCTTTTACATTGGCTGAGCAATCTCCAGGCACATCACCAGCGTTAGACAATAAATACACTAATAAATCAGTTCTCATCAGCTCTCACCTCTCAAATTGAGGTCAGAAACAAGAGCCATTTGTGGGAGAAGCAGCAAGGAATGCCTCCATGGGGAAGCACAACCTAAAGATCAGGCTTGGCATTTGATTTAAAGGTTATATAGCCAGGCCCCAGCGAGGCTCTGTCAAGCAGACAGTTCCCTCTGCTGTGAGGAGCCTGCCATTCTAAATGCTTCATGCTCCTACCAGCACGTGGCTTTTAAACCACCTCTGCAAGTCATTTGTCAGCAGCCTCCCAGAGGAGAGCGGTTTGTCAGTGTATCACCAGCATCTAAGTGACAGCAAAGCCCATGACAGTTGTGTTTTGTGGCCTGTTGTGGGACACGGGACATGCCAAAGAGCCTCAAGCATTGGGACAAGGGTTCTTGTAGGGATCCCACAACGGTTGAAGAGTTTCTGCCCTTTCTCCTGCGAGGATGCTGGAGAGGGACTCTGCATCAGGGACTGTAGTGATAGGAGAAGGAGTGATGGGGTCAGGCTGGAGCAGAGCAAGTTCAGGTTCGATATAAAGAGAAGCTCTTCCCTGTGAGGGTGCTGAGGCGCTGGCACAGGGTACTCAAAGGAGCTGTGGCTGCCCGTCTCTGGCAGTATTCAAGGCCAGGTTGGATGGAGCTTGGAGCAAACTGCTCCAGTGGACGATGTCCCTGCGCATGACTGGGGTTGGAACTGGATGAGCTTTAAGGTCCCTTCAACACGAAGCACTCTGGGGCTCTCCTCCCTGTTTGGTTTAAGGGGCTCTTCCCACAAACCCACTTCTGGGACCAGCAGATGGAGCGCGTGGAAAAGGTGCTTCTTGGTACAGTTTGCTTATGTACAAATGTACATCCCTGACTTGGAATTCATCATCTTGACCTACCAGAGAACTTTAAAGAATGGGTGTGAATGTGGGCAGGGCCTTTGGTGAAACGGCCTGCAAACATTTGTTCCAGTACATTTGCTTCTCAATTTACAATGAAGAAGGATTCATTCAGCTGGACAGAGATTGCTTAATGGCCTCTCTGCAGTCAGAACCTTTATTAATGTAATGGTGTTAGCTTGCATTTGAAGGGCATTCAGAGCACTTGAAGAAGTGGCATTTTAAATGAAGTTGGGGTTCTGTTCTTATGGCTCCTGTTATATTTCCCAGTGGATTTTCAGCCATTTACAACTCCCATGGAATAGCCAAATATCTGCTCCCTGCAACAGAGTCTTTAATGTGTACAAAATATGGGTGTCGGTGTTAGTGGGGCTCTGGATCTTCTCCCCTCTCATGGAAAAGAATGCATGGCAGAAACAAGATGAGGCTGGATGGAGGAATAATGCTTAGAAGTTGCAGATGGATGCCAGACCCTGGGGTTTGGTTTCGTTGCTCGTGTCATCCTCGGGAGCGCAGAGTTGCAGTCAACTTTGTTGGAGCAGCGTAAGAAATGGGAGCATCTTGAGCATTCTTCCTCTTCTTCCACCTTTCTCACCCTACTCAGACCCATATTTTACTGCTGCTAATCCACAATGTACATTTTCCATCATCCCCATCATGGATAGGGAGGAAAAAGCCACTAGACTCCGTATATAGGGGACTAATATAACCTGTAGCATCTTGAGCCTTCCTCCGTCTCTTGTCTCAGATGACATGGAACGACGTAGTTACTATTAAAGATAAATCAGGGTTCAGAGGTGGTTATCAGGTGGCTTTAATTGTGTAAGGAAATCTTCAGGATTCCACCATTTTTATGGTCCTATGACAAAGGGTTTAATTTTCATCAGTAGTAAAATGTTATGTTAAATAAGTCTGGGAATTGCCCAAAGAATTGACTGCAATATGCAATTGGACACACAGAGTTTCTTATCCCAGGAAAAGTCCAGAGCATGCTGAAGGGGCAGGATAATGGGGCTGTGCTTCAGGATCTCTATGGGAAGGCTTTGGGAGGAGTTTCTTATGGAGTTCTATAGACAAAATCAGAGTAAATGTGAGTAAACAGATGGGAGTCTATTAAAAAGGTCTGCTGACATCTGTGTTTGTCCACTGTGAGGGCAGGCCTGAGAGCCCTAGGTGATGTTACAACAGAACACGTTACTCTCTGCGCTCAGACCACCACAGAGTTCGAAGCATCTTCCAGGAGGAGCCGAGCAATGGTCACTGTAACCAGGCTAAGGACAGACTGTGTGTAATACAACCATTCAGAAGGCTTACTTCTTCAAAGGAAGCCACATCTCCGCTGAGGAATCCAGGAGGAATTGCCCTAAGCCTGAGGAGTGGTGTAGTAAATGAATTTGTAATCCAGCCTGCTGATAAAGGTGTAAATTCAGTCTCATGTACTTTCATGTAATGGGAAAGTGTTCACTGTGATGAGCTGTTTGTTTTAAGCATGGGCTTGGAAGCTGCATCTTGCCCATGTTACCCATCCTTTTGTTCCAGCACCCACTGGAATTAGACTAAATGCTGTCCCACAGCAGTAGCCTGAGGGATGGTTTGTTCAGAACCTTTGTCTTACAGTGGCAGTAAACCAAGCCCCAACACTCAGAAATGCTGAGGAAAGCCTGGCTGGGTCTTGTCCAAAACCATGAGGTTGATTTAAAGAACTATGGGCTTTCCCCCCCCCTTTTTTTTCCAGTTTCTCTCTAGTTTTGGAGTTGCACAACCCGGTTTTCACTTGTAAGCTCAGTGAAAACAAGTGGCAAACCCCTCACATGGTGGAGAAAGAGGCCACATCTTCTCACTCTTGGTATGCAAAGAAGGGGAAATGCAAGAGCCACCGCTCTGAAGCTTGCAGGTTCACAAAAATCACATTCTTTTGACCACATATGTGTCAAAGGTGCCCATCTGAGCTGGCATCACGCCTCTACCTTCTAAATCATGCTATTGTCATGCAGGGCTTTTTTGAGGCTGGAACTGGATGATCTTAAGGTCCTTTCCAACCCAAACCATTCTATGAATCTATGGAAGCCGCTCTCTCCATTTAGGCAAAACGTGCATGGATAACTAAGGACTTGAATGTGTGTTTCTTCTCACGTTGTTTGCCTGGGCTATAGAAGCAATTGGGTTTGAATGGCCTGAAAATTACTGCTCTGCATTTGTCTGTGTTTCAAGACTTGCAGACTGTGCAGTGATTTAAACAGAGTGATCCATTGGTTGGTTAGGGAGTGCAGCTTTCTCTCCATCAGATTTACACTTTGTCCTGCTTGGGTAATGAGAAATGAAGAGAAACTCAGAAGTCTGTAAGAGTGCTGGGTTTATAAAAGCATTTATATTGTCATTTATATTGTCATATAAGCCACAAAACCAAGCGCTAGCCCTGGTAAGATTACCTAAACCTTGTCACCTGTATCAAACCTCTCTGTCCTCCTTTCCAGAATGATGAAGTCCTCTGTACATGCAGAAGAAGATGACTTTGTGCCAGAGCTTCAGAGGAGCATCCATCCCAGAGAGAGGCCAGACTGGGAGGAGACTCTCAGCGCTATGGTGAGACACTGTGTGGTGGTTTCTGTCTGTGTTATTTTCAGTTCTGAACACTCTTCCAGTTACACACTCATTTACATGCCCTGAGTTTCAGATTTCTAAATACACAGTGCTTTCAAGACCAAAATACTTCCCTTCCTTTGGCAGTCTGTCAAGGAGAGAGAAGGAACGTGCGTAATGCTTCTGCCCTGTTAATATGTGCCCCAAAGCAGGTCTGGTAAGCAATTAAAGGTCCATAATGTCACAAGGATTTTGTCTGCAGTAACCCCATTTTCAGCAAGGCTCATGAGCATGAAGCATGTACAAACATGCTCTTTGAAGCATGCAGCGTTGTGGGAGAATTAGATTTTAGCAAAAGGCTGCTTTAGTCTACAGAAATAAAACCTCAGCCCGAAAGCTAATGTACCATCAGAGGGAGCAGAATTGCAGAGAACAACCACAAAGGTGCTGTTCTCGCGCTGACAGAAGGCACTGCAAGTGGCAGTGGGCCACAGACAACCCTATAACCTTCATATCCTTGTTTTCTTTCTAAATGAGGGAGTAAAGTACCTGCGGTTCCACTTTCCCAACCCCCTCTGGCGGTTGCTGAGATTGGAAGGTCAGATGTTATGTATTACCTGACAAATAGGGCAGCGTGATGGGGTGGTTTTGTGGGGTTACCTTACCTCACAGGAGCTTGACCTGCTCCGTTGCACTTCAGGAGTGTCTGGAGGTTGTAACTTGTTTGGTATTTTGAGTTGTTCTTAAAGTACCTCCTTAGCATCCTAAATTGGAGAGGATATTGCCTTCTGTGACAGAGCTTGGACGCCTGATTTTGGATTAGCTGTTGGTTATACGGTGCTCAGAAAGTGCACAGGTAATAAACTCCCTGTTTATGTTGATTGTAAACAGGGGAACAAAGCTAAGCACTCTGCTTTACTCACTGAAAAGCATCATCAAACCCCATATAATACAGTGATCACATACTGTTCCAAACTTTATTTTCAAGGCAAAAAATCACCCCAAACCTTAGGATTCGCCAGTGGTTTTGGCTGTGGGTATTTTCTGTGCTGATCACTCCACTCAACCCCTCAACACCCAACACTAATGCTCACTTTCAGCAGCTGGCACTATGGCTTTTCTCCTCTGCAGCTATTCTCTCCTCCTCCTCCTCGGCCAGCAGCTCCCACTGGTGCTGGGTGTCTGAGCACTGTCTGTTCTCATCAGCGTTCCCCAGCCTCAGTGCATGGTTCTTCCTTCCCCCTGGAGCCAGGCTGGTGTCAGTCACTGTGTGACACGGCACCGTGCTGGCTGTAACCTCATGGTGTGTCTCAGGATTGGGAGGCCCTAATTCAGGGTCTCCCCCTGTAACACAAGGTAGCTGGCATAGCTCATTTGTTACTGCTCTGTTCCACTGCTGATATACAGGGAAGGAAAGGTTCACCTCTTCTGCCTTGGTACTTCCTCTGTTCTCATCCAGGCTGTTGTGCTCGTGGCTAAGGCTGTTCTTTTTGCTTAAGTGTTGATCTTTAGGGGAAAAAAGATGCCTTGGTTTTAGCTAATGATGCAAGAAAACATCCTTGGAGGATGAGGATTCTCACTATCACTTCCTGCAGAGTTCACTTCTCGTTCAGATGTTTGGGGTATAAATTGCATGTTATAAGTAGACACAGTCTTCACATTATGTTGTTAGAAGAGTTGGGGAAACGAGTGTATTGTACAGCAGGTTTGTGTTCGATGCCACTGGAAACAGCTCTTTGTGTAAACCAAAAGGGGAGGCCAGGTTGCCTTTACATTGTTCAGTGCTCAGCTCCTATACGTACCTGTGAAGTTGCTCGCACTCCACTATCACATCACTTCTTAAACAGCTCTATGCCAGCAATATAAAGGTTTAACAGTCCAGGTGGCTGTAAAAAAGGGATTTAGAGGACAAGAAACAAGGAAATTCCCATCGCAGATCTGCTGCACAGGGATTTGGTGCACCGACCCTGCCTTTCTAATGGCTTGGATTTGCACTTACAGTGTTGGTTTGACCTCCCGCTCCTCTGAATACATTGTAGAGGGGTAGAAAAACCTCATGTTTACTGTGCTGAGAGAATCACATTTCCTCTCTCAGTCCCTGCCTTGTGTCCTGTCAGAGGGTAGGTTCTACAACATGTCAGTATTTACAGGCCAGTGGCAGGCAGCTGAAGAGCCACCTGGGGACAGGGCTTTGTTATTGAGCTGAAGTCCACGTTCTGAGCAAATACTGGGAGTAGGAACACTATGGAGAGCTCAGGATACTCAGCAGACCCGTGATGCTTATTCATTTGTCCCTTGAACTTTGTCTTCATACATGGCACAGGGTGCCCAGGGAAGTGGGAAATGCTCCATCCCTGGCAGTGTTCAAGGCTAGGTTGGATGGGGCTTGGAGCAGCCTCTCTAGTGGAAGGTGTCTGTGCCCATGGCAGGGGATTGGAACTGGATGATCTTAAGGTGCTTTCCAACCCGAACCATGCTGTGATTCTATGTTTTTGTACTTCGGGAAAGGGCCATTTATGCAGTCGCAGTTAGATGAACTCTGGTCATCCCCATTCTCCCTCCTCCCTTTTATCTGCAATCCATTTTGAAGTGCTTATTATTAATGTATAAAAGTGCTTTGTTTCCAGAGCTTTTTCTTAACAAGAAATAAACTCAAGGTCTTTGAAATGGATGGAGGTTGAATGTCCTCCTATGCTATAAATGTAAAGTAGGGCAGAAACTCTTATTTCTTAATGTTTCTGTCCTCGCCAGTTTATTCTGGGCACCTGAGTGGCTTCAGTCCTTCAGTATCAGTGTGCTACTACTCTTATGGAATCATGGAATAGTTTGAGTTGGAAGGGACCTTAAAGCTCATCCAGTTCCAACCCCTGCCATGGGCAGGGACATCTTCCACTAGAGCAGGTTGCTCCAAGCAGTTAAGTGGATTTTGGGACCCAGGCTGGATGAGATGCAGTACTACGTGGACAGACGTCACAGCAGCTGGATAAGAAGCCAGCTGCCTGCATCGTCCTCAGGGACTCCTGTGTTTTACATTCCCCTCCCAACTCCTGTTGGGTATATATAGAATTTGGGGATATTAGAAGCTCCTGGTTCCTCTGTGCCTCCGGGTCACCTTCAAGCAGGTCTTTTTCTCTCTCTGCTCCGGAAAATGCAGTTGATGATATGGACTTTCTTTGTAGGAGACTTGTGAGTTCTAGGGGGAAAAAGCCATATTTGAGGCAAGTGATAGTGCAGGATATGGATTTGCCCAAAATTGATGCTTGTACTTAATACTGCATTTACCTTCCGTTATTGACCATCTGATTTACTGTCAGCACCTCTGTATGAGCTCAGTAAACTCCCACCCTTCTCAACACTCGCTTTTGGGATCTAGATTGAGGATATTGAGGTGACAGCTGTGGTGTCCAAAGTGTTACTGGTTTTTCCCTAGGCTGCCAGCAGAGGTGTGATGAGGAACCTCTACATTACCAATAGGAAACCATGATGAATCCTTGAATTTGGCCAATGCAGAAGTGAACAAGAAGGCAGTCAGGTGACACTTGGTGCACATCAGCCTTTTTGGCTTATGCTGGTGGAGTTCTCTGTGGGGAAATACAAATCTACAAGTGTTTTGGAAGGGCACAGGGGTTATATGCTGTCCTAGGAAGGCCCTGGGGTAATCTTTGTGGCTGTATCAGGTCAGATGACTTCTAAGATCAGCAGTTGATACTGGATAAGGGAAGGTACCATGGCTCCAGAAGGTATTAAAGGCGTTTTAACGAGACCTCGATGTATCACTGTTAAATCTGGGACAGGAGTGAGGAGAAAACTATTTTTAAATGCAGTTGATAAAAGCGTGTGGAAATGAGTGAATTGCAGAGGTTTAAAGAGAGATTTCACTCTCCTTAGTGCAGGGTTTGTTTCTTGTTCTTCCTATGGCACTTAGCCCGGAGCTGCCCAGGGCAGTGGCACAAGAGACCTTAGAGCTCATCCAGTTCAGACAGTTCAGTGGAGGTGGATTGTAGATCTCTTCTTCTCTGAGATGCTCCAGCAGTTGGCTTCTGGCTCTAAATCTCTGCATTTCCTCAATGCCATGGAAAACGTTCCCTTAAAACTGTTCCGTGCAGTTCTGAACTGGCATTGCACCAGTAACCTGTATTCCATTTTCAAGTCCCATAACTTGTTTTCCTTGTTCTTGCTTCAGAAGTGACACGGGGTTTCCCCTTCTTAGGCTTTTGGCAAGGTGTTCTGTTGTCCTGCGTGGTTCTTTCTCTCCCTCTTGGTCAGAGAGTTGTTTTATTTCCCAGGCTAAGACCCCCAGCATGAAGCTTGTCCCTGAGAATCTCAGGGAACTGGGACAATCACTGAATTGGAAGCACATTGACTTCCATTTGGGCTCTCTAATTAGATGAGTTCAATTAAACCAGAATGGATCCCATCTTTTTGGCAGTAAATATTAATTTCTAGCAATCATTTCATTTTCAGTGGCGATGCTGTAGAAGGGATTTTTCTGGTGGCATTTACTCACTTTACACTGTTGATCCAGGAGAAAAATCATACATTTTCTCTATTTCTGGTTCAGATCTGTGTGGTTACAACATCTAGCCAAGGAGGAATGAGTTAGAATTGGGGAAGGTTGTTCACCATGCTTATGGCTTTGTGCCCTCTTCTGCATATTTATCCATCTCAAAGTGGATGTGATGCACATCAGTAAATTCAGGTCTTGCTCAGTGAAGTGTTTGGGGCATGGTTTTACACATCTCCACTAGGAATTCTTTTATGGTCCTAGGGGATAACGGCAGTTACAAAGATGAAGATGGTGCTGGAGTGTAATGGCTCCTGTTTGGAATGCTCCCAGACAAGTTCCATAAGTGTAGGTAGGTGTCATCATGTATTAATGAACACGAAGCACTTAAGGCTGGGTTTACTAAGGCGTTAGGGAGCCTGAGCACCTCACTTTGTCACACTGTGAGTAAACCACTGGGCTCGGCAGTGTACGTCTTATAGGTAGCAGCTTTTGTGAAGGAGCAGTCTGCATTTCCTGGGGTGCAGATGGCAGAGTTGTAGCTTTATTGTCAGACAGTTCCATATCTCAGTCTCTGTTACCATTATCTGCCTGTTGGTGCCAGTATGGTGATGCTGTTGTGATTAGTCACTGCTGGAAGCTCAGGATGGCACCGGGAGATGAGCTCTAAGGACAGGAGCCCGTTGTCATGCCCCTCCACCTCTTTTCCTCCTACCTTATTCCAAAGATGATCTCTTTTTAGTAACGTTTTGTTGTACTAATAGGAGAAATGCCACATTTGTGTGCAGTGTACTTCTTTGGGAGAGAAAACTCATCATTTGTTTATCAGTCAATCACTTTTCCCTGCGCCCAGCTGCTTGACAAGAAGATGGAGCATCCAGGAAAGGAAAGGAATCTCTTCTAAACCAAGTGCTTGCTTTTGGTGGGGGGGTGTTTTGGTTTGAAATCATTGATTCTTAGTTTCCTTAATGCAGGAAAGGATGGAACCATTCTGGAAGGGTTGTCAGTAGTTTCCTCCTCTATCGCCTTCTGTTCCCCACGTTAACTGCAAGAGACAAGCCAGACATGTCATATATTGCCTTGCTTGAGGTTGTAGGCATGAACTTTCTGGCCCTGATTCAGCCTTCTTAATTACAAGGTGATGAATTGCTCTCTGAAAGCACTGATAAATCTTTATAGTCTGATTTATTTCTCTAAGTCCAAGTGTTGTGCTTATTGGATGTGCTCTTTGCTGGGGCTTTTTCCTCGCATTTATTCTGTAGGCTCTATAGAAGCCGTGGGCAGGGCACCTTCCACTAGACCAGGTTGCTCTAAGCCCCATCCAATGGGGGATTCCACTTACCAAAGTTGTTTCCCATGTGAGCTGGAGATGGTTTTACCAGGAGATGACTATTTAAGCATTTGTTCTTTGTACATTCCAATCTGGTCCTTTAAACTATGGTAAACGGATGCCATGGTCTAACTCCTTTACAGTGCTGAGGCTCAGGAATGAGAGGTTTCTCTTCATTGTCAGCTCATGGCAATGCTTAGAAATGGTTTTCTTCTTACTTCCCCCCCCCACTCTTTTTTGGAGGGGAAAAGCTGGGAATAGAAGTACATCCTTTGTGGTCTTTGGAAGGAGTCGAACTCCCTGTTAACTGTGCCATGCAGTGAGTAGTGCCTACAACAATCCAGCATTGACAAGGAATGTGGAAAATGGCTCAGAAAGTGATACACATGGAAGTGTCTTCTTTATTGAATACAGATTTCTTAGACACAGGAGTAAGGATGTGCGCTGCCAGTGTTCAGAGTTTCCCTCCTGGAAGCACTTGCCAGGTTTTCACTGGCTTTCCTCTATCCCATGTCTCATTTACCGTGAGGTTTTAAAGGCATCTCTGGCTGGGTAACTGCTTCCCTGCATTGCACAGTCCCTGAACTGAGAGCTAAACGAAGAACTTGGTGCTGCCTGTAATGACTGACTCCAGCCATTGTGGCCTGGAGCTATCCCTGCACATGGTCCTGCTGCTCTCCTGGGACGTATCAGAAAGGATGCATCTCTTAACTTTGCAACAGGGATCAAGCCATTTGCATTATGGAAGGAGCTAAGGGATGGCTTCAAACTGACAAAAGAATACCTTTGTAAAATGTGAAAGGTCCCACTATTTCTCATTGTGCCTTCGGTGCATCTCGAAGCTCTTTATTTGCTGTAATGTTGGGCCCTCAAAGGCAGCATTTCTCTGATGCCTTCCTGCAGCTCTTGCAAACGTGGGTGGGTACCCCGGCCTCTTGGGCATGGGAAGTGGAGCTTGTCCTCGGTGTGCAGCTTTGGTAGGGCTCTGGGTGGTTATTCACTGTGCCAGTGCTGCACTCTGCTGACCACGCCGTGAACAGCACAGGTCTTCCTTCCCAAGATGCTCCATTAGGAAATGCACTTGGAAAGGGGGTGGTTATTTTCCTTTTTGGCTTCTTCAGTAAAGCTTCTGTGGTATCATGAGCAGATAGCTCTGTTTCTGCTGAGATTGATGGACCCAGAGACATTCAAAGCCAGGCTGGATGTGGTTCCGAGCAACCTGATGTAGTTGAAGATGTCCTTGCTCATCTCAGGGAGATTGCACTGAATGAGCTTTGAAGGTCCCTCCGAACCCAAAGCATTCTGTGGTTCCATAAACCCGATGCAATTGCTTCCTCATCTTAACGTGTCCAAATATCTTAAGGAGCTCTGAAAAATGTAGCTGAAATGTGTTAAAGTGACACAAACACCCTGGATGAAAATACTTGGGAAGATTCATTTGCACCACTAAATGAATCAATGGGAAGTGCTGATATGGAGAACTTGGCAAACATTTGCAGTTCTGGCATCTTGCCTCCGTATCTCAGATGGTTTTGGGTGACAGTTATATCTTCAATGACCAAACTTTTCTGCTGTTCACAAAAGTGACCCAGTTGCAGCCTCGTGTGCTTGCTATGTTCTAATCCTTTTCATAGCACCAGGGAATCAACCAGGGTGGAAGAGCCCTTTAAGCTCATCCAGGCCAACCGTTCCCCAGCACTGCCAAGGCCACCACTACCCCATGGCACTGAGGGCCTCGTCTACACTGTGTGTGAGCACTTGCAGGGACACTGACTCCCTGGGCAACCTCTTCCACTGTATGCGAGTGGCTGTGGAGGATGAAGCTGAGCTGAGCCATCGTTTTCCTTTTACTGTGCCTCAGGCTAAGTCTGCAGCAGAAAGGGTCAGAGGAGGACGGTGCTAATGAAGCCATCATCTCTGACCCGTGATGAGGGGATGGTTGCTTCTTAATGTTGCCAAGCTCTGCAGAGACGTTGATGGTGAGCCAGCTTTGTGTAGCTGGTTGGTACCCAAGGTTTGGAATAGCTGTCGATAGCCTTGTGCATAAACACCCACTTCAGATAGGCAACTGTGGAGTTCAGTCCACCCTCTTGCTCAGGTTAAGTAGACTATTGCCACCAAGTCGTGTCTTACCTAACCACCATTTCCTCAGGGAAGAGGTAAAGCTCTAAGAAAGCATTGGGGTTTCTGATGGTGGGTGTTTTTTCCCCTCTTCTTTCTGTTTTGTATCTCCCCTCCAGGAAAATGGAGGGGAAATGAAGATGATGTAAAGGAAAGACTGTCATGGAAACCAACCAGCTCAGCCATTTCCAGAAACAAGGCCGTGTGCTGAAAGGATCCTGAGCAGTCTGGTCCCTCCACACTGGTTTCAGTGAGAGATTGGTGGTAGGAAGGTGCATAAAGGCCAAGGCCAGGCTGGACACACGGGGCTTGGAGCAAGCTGCTCTAGTGGAAGGTGTCCCTGCCCGTGGCAGGGGTTGGAACTGGATGAGCTTTCAGGTCCCTTCCAACCCAAACCAATCTGAAAGTCAACTAACTGAGTTCTGGATCAAGTCCTGATGTGTTGACCAATCTCAGGACAGAGTGGCTTGGCTCAGCAGTGACATTAAGCTGTGGAAACTGGGCGAACTCATTTGCCTAAACAGATCTGCTCTGCAATTCCCAGCTTTCCACAGACCAGCGCTGCATGGAAAGCAGGGAAGTGAGGAGCAATTGCTGAGGCTGGCGAGCTGAGTTTCAGATGTGGATAACCCAACTGTTTCAAAGTGATTTAAAACGTGAAACCACTGTGACACAGAGCACAAAAGATGACAAATCTCATTTGGAAAGGTTTGTATTTTGAGAGGAGGGGACAGTTTACGTGCCAGGTTTTGGATGAGAACAGGCACAGACTAGTAGGGATAAAGTGCTTTTTATCTAGCTCCATATCTTTGGCTTAAATAGAAAGTAGTTGCAGTTTCCTTTGGAGTAATATGGTTTCTAAGTGGCAATAAGTTTGTCTTTTGCTTCCCTGTCTGTCCCCCCTGGTTCTGGGGATTAGTACCTCATGCTATAGATTTTAGCTTGCACAAGATCACCATTGTGCCCCGTTTCCCTCAGCTGTGAGACTTGGGAGAGATTGTCCTGCTGCGGCAGAATGCTCAGATCTACTCGGAAAAGCAACTGAATTACTGTGTTGCATCTCATGGTAGTCCATTGAAATGGATACTTGATGGTAATGGGAGACAGATCGCTCCTTCCAGCAGGGCTTGGACATAACTGAACTGGGAAGAAGAGGATAATACAACTTTTTCAAAGAGATGCTGGCATTTCACTCTGCTGGAGGTGTGAGTTTTGCCTACGCTGCTTTGAGTCAGATCCAGGAGAGTCTCAACCCACTGCTGCAAACTGGCTGGAAGCCCACATTTCTCTGTCAGATTTGTTTATCCATTTTTATACCCCACCAGCTTCTACTGCTGATGGAGGAGAAAAACTCTTCTTCTTCCTCCAGAAATTCTGTTCCTTAGAAAATGAAGGCAAGCGCATCCAGCTTTGCCTGAAAGCAGCTCGCAGGGATGGCGTGCTCATTACTGTCATTAGTTGTTTGCTTATGTAAAAGGTTTATTGCATTGGTGATCCTCTTAACATTACAATTCACAAGGAATCTCTCAAGTGTCCTGTTCCATACCGGAGCAATCGTGTGCTTAGTCAGTTCGGCTCAGAGAGGTTTCTTTAGAGGCATAAATGCTTCTTTAAGGGTGTATTTCCTGCAGTGCATGGTCTGTACAGTGGTGAGACAGTGGAGCTGAAGGGCTGTGAATGGCACAGCTGGGAGAGTGAGTGTCCTGGCTTCAGGTTTATTTGGGAATGTTGAAAAGGGGGAGCAGTAGTGCTGGAGGGAACAGGAATTTGTCTGGGTGCAGAGAAGATGCTCTTCTCACGCCCCGTGTAAGCCACAGCGATGGTTGAATGAATGCAGCCAGGATCATCCCACATTCCCTGTGTCAAGGGAGGAATAGATCCTGCCACAACACGGTTTCTTTTGTCCTCGTCTGTTGCCTGAGGTATGTGAACTGGACCCAAGGTTTATCTCTGATGACTGTAAAAGCATCCTCAGGTAGAGAACACAGTCGGAGCTGTGCACCCTCTGCGTGCCTGGAGCTGCGAGACATGAATCCCTTCCTGTTGCTGTTAATTAATGAATCTAGGCAATATTCAGTTAATGGATCTAGACAGTATTCAACTAATGAATATAGACAGGGGGAATGATTTTGAGTCATTTGCTGCAGCTTTTTCTGATGTGATGAAGCATGTGGAAACATGACCTGTGTCAAGCTGAGAGGAAAGCTTCAGGGGTAGGGAGAAGAAAGGTTCCCCTGTTGTTCATCCTGTATGTGGGCTGCTGGCTGGAGCTGTAGTTATCTGACTCTTGAAGTTTTGGGGTGAGGACCAAGTTGTTTCCATACTTCCCATGTATTCTGTTACGTGCAACAGCTTTTGAACTGAGCATCTCTGTTCAGAGGTCTTTGGTGGGCCGGGTTAGAAGCATTGGTACTGATGTGGATCAGGGAGATCATCTCTCCTCCTAAGGGATTTGATGTAATACGTTTTCATTGCAGGCCTGTAGAAGAAATACTGAGGTGCCTTTCTTCCACATAAGTAATTGTATAAAGCAGAAAACAGCTCCTTCAACCAGTGTCACGCACATCAGTAGTGGCTCTCTCAGGCCAACATCAGGGACCGTGGGTTTCTCCTCCCATTTGACCACTGCTCTCTTCATAAGAGCCTCACCTAAACCCATTGATTGCTCAGGGCCTGGTGCAGCACAGCAGTA
This sequence comes from Psilopsiagon aurifrons, assembly GCA_025447955.1. Taxonomy (NCBI): domain Eukaryota; kingdom Metazoa; phylum Chordata; class Aves; order Psittaciformes; family Psittacidae; genus Psilopsiagon; species Psilopsiagon aurifrons. The sequence goes on from JAOEHY010004933.1 coordinate 17,564, forward strand.
AAACAAGTGTTTCAGAGCCCCTGCGATGGTGACTGCAGCTGGAGGAGGAAGAGGATGGGGAAGCATGACAGAACAATTGGGAAGAGGGAGTTTGCAGTTCTGCCTTCCTGAAAGTCAACCAATTTCAGTGATTAAGGAACTTTAATAGGCACTTACACCAGTAGCTTCAAACACCTCCTTTAAATGTTCACCTCCCACATCTAAGCAGCTCTGTCATTAACTTGATCTCCCAGTGTGTGAGCTCTCCAGCTTCTTTCCAGTGCCTCTGCCTGAATCCAAGGGTTCGGAAAAGCAGGTACTTGATGAGGAGTCTGAGGATGGAGTTTAGGGATGGATGACTGACTCCTGCCTCTGAAAGCCTCTTTTGACACCAGCAGTAGCAATGAATGAAATCCTGGCACTTGCAGGTATTACTAAGAGTTGGGAAGGTTCTGGAGCAGGGTTCAGGATGAGATGATCCCCATCTAGATCATAATCCCGAGGTTCCCTTTTCCTCATTCAAAGGGCAGAAGTACAACTCGTAGCAGATACGAGTTTGTAGATATACGTGAAAATGTGGGCTTAGCAAGCAGCAGGCCGTAGAGTGCAATCAGATTTGAAGTTCCTTGTTGTTTCTTCCTCCTGTTTTGCAGGCAAGAGGCGCGGATATTCCCGACATTCCAGGGGAGCTGGCGCTCCGGACCTGTGGCAGCACAGCTAGCATGAAAGTGAAGAATGTGAAAAAGTAAGAGCAGCATCCTTTGATTTTCCTCTCCTTGCTTGGCTTCTCTTTCTGATATCCCAGCGAGGGCCTTCGGGAGTAATTTGGGGTAGGATCTTCATGAAAGCCACCAAGGTCCATGTGAAACCAAGTAAATTGGAGCTGATGGAGTCTAAAAGTGGGGATGTGAGAGGCTTTGATGGCTCTCTCCTCTGTTTGTGGCCATAGAAGCAAAGCTTCTTAGAGTTTGAAACTTAACATTTTCGTCCTGGAACTAATTAATAGTAATAACTTTAAAATACACATTAAAAGAACCTCAAGAGGGTCCCAGGCAATGTATCAATGAGAGAATCTTCCCTCTCTTCCCATGCTCTGGAAAGCTAAACCAGGACAAATGGGTGGCCTAGATCTCTTTTTTCTCTTTTCCTTTCTTTGCGTTCTGCCCTGTGCCTCTCCATCTGAATGGGTTTTGCACAGGTTTAGGGGTACTTTTTCTCCTCTGATCTTCCAGATTTTATTTTCCATGGTCTCGCACTGTCCTTCTGTCTCATTCTCCCCCAGAGAATATAAAGCAATTGATTCTGCTTGCAGCAAAGGTTTCAAACCTCTAAGCTGCAAAGGGGATCAGCAGCAATCAATATGTCTTTGCTGTGAGTGCTGACTGGAGGACCACAACTCCCCAGCATCGATTGCTCTGTGCCTTCAGCTCACCTCTCTGAAGCTGTAAGGGAAATGGCTCTTTGTTCTAGTGCTGAGCAGCCAGCTGCTGCATCTCACTTCCCACTTCTATTCCCGTGGGAAGAGAGAGCTAGATAATGACAATCTCATTGGCTCACCACCAGCAATATCTATAGGAGTCTATAATAGCTTCAGCAGAAGCAAGAGCATGTTGCAGAGCCAGAGGATCTCCCCGTCAGCCCTCATTGTAAATGGAGACACTTGGAAATAATTATGGCTCACTTTGGAATTTGAAAAAGGCAAAGGATAAATAGCGTTTGTTCTGCACCCTCAGATACATCAACCCGGGACTGATGGGCTGTGATGCCTTTCACAGGTAAAGCTCTACTTTCCTATGTGTCTCGTGTAAGGCTGTGTATTTGCACTGCACAAAAGCTTTTGTAACGATAGAGCAGCTTGTCCCCGTGCCTGTCCTTCGAGATGTGGGCTTTGGTGTGGATGAGCTGCCACACAGTGCTTTAAGGATGCAGTGGTAAAAGCCACTTTTGCACTTCAGTTTTCCTTTCTCACTTGATTCCTTTCTCCACTCTTTCGGTGCATCACATCAACAAATCCCTCTGTTCCCTTGGCTTTTGGATGAGAAAGTGGGAAGTGTTATTTTCTATTAGTAACTGCGTTTTGGAATGGTACTTGATGCTTGATTTGCTGATTTGCATCTATCTGATGGGGTGCTTTTGATGTGCTTCAGGTTATCCTTTACAAAGGGTCACTTCCCGAAGATGGCTGAATGTGCACATTTCCATTATGAAAACGTGGATTTCGGCAACATCCAGGTGAGTTTCCAGCTTCTTTTATGTACAGAACATCCTTGGGTTTGGCTGTCAACTAACCTGCTGGGGAAGGCAGAGGAGGGACCTCCACTAAGGTTGGTTTAGTTTGTTGTTTGGTGATGAGAAGTTAAAGCTATAGGGTCTCTTGCTGTGGGCTTGATTCCATGTACTGGGCCAGCATCTGCACGTGCTGCCACCCCTTTGAGGCTGGAGTGGTGTTATTTCCACTGGATTTGGCTGATGTCACTGAAGACCGCATCAAACCCTCATGATCGAGTCATCTCGATAAGTGCAGGCGTGATTTTATGTGTGTGTGTCTGTAGACAATTGTGTGAATGTATTTATGTGAATAGAAGTCATTCCATTTTATCCTTTCTCTTCATGTTATCTTGGCTCTGCATTGTGAGGCTGTGTCATCAGAATTCAAGCAGTTGTTAGTCAGCCTGAGTTGCACTTCTGGAAGTGGGATCCATCCATCAGAAGCATTTCTTGCTGGGCAGTACTGGGGAGGGCTGAGAACCAAGAATCACAGCTGGTTTCTCTTGAACAGGGCACGTCTTGCTCTGCACTTAGAGAAGCAGGGATGCCTCCAGCATCTGCCAGCCTTGGAGCCAAGAAGAGGTTACAACCTTGTCATTTGTAGAACATTTCTTGGAGTAGAGAGTGAATTATTTACAGCCTTTCGTGTTTCTTTACTCGACAGTTCTGCGAGCAGAGTTACTCATCCAATCTTTCTGTCTCTATGAAATTCCAACTGAGAAGGAGTTGGGGTCCTAGCCAGGGGTTGTATCTACTGTTGTTCACATTTAGTGGCTCTAAGTAGGTTCATTCTGTTGAGCAGACACACATACACACAAAGGCAAAGCAACTGAGGCTAAATGAAGATGACACCAGCATAAGAGCTCAGTTCTCAGGGGGTCTCTGGAAGATGCTGACACAAACAGGAGCAGCCCTGAGTTTTCTGGAGCAAAACTGTGTTTCTTTCTTTTCAGCACATAGGAAGAGGTTGGCTACTCTGTGTGCCTGGTTTTGGTCTCCTGGTAGTTTTCTGGTTTGGCACCATTACTTTTGCAGTCATCTTGGAAAGAAGGTTCATGTCGGACATAGGTATCTGTGTCCATACGGATCTCTCTTGCATCACGAGTTTTCCTTTCCGTCATTCAGAGGCACAAGCAAGCTACAGAGAGATCGCAACCATTGCATAGCATCAGGATTTGAAGCGTTTTAAAGACAAGGTGGGGTTGTGTGTGCTGGAGGGGGGAATCTGTGCTCCGTTTCCACCACTCCTACCTCTGAAAAATCATATGCACTTCACTACTTAGGTACCTAAAGCAAAGCATGTGCTTAAATAAGGTGAATGAGGCTCTTAGTACTGGCTCTGTGCCTCTTGTTCTCATTCCTTTCCTTTTCTAAGCAAGATTTCTGTAATGACCATTTGATACACATAAAAACATCCTAAGAACAGAGCTTTGCTCCTGAAATACAAGAGGTGGAGGCCATTCTGGTATTTCCTTAGTAGAAGCGCAGTGTTAAGGGTAAAATAAATGCAAGCTGTTAATACAACAGCAGTATTAGTCTACAGGTTTCAAAATAGGTTCATCTAGGGCTCGTACGTGTGAGTTCATTGGTGGCTCCTTGGTGCTAAGAAGGGAGCCAGAGAAGAGCAGTAGGCTGAAGTGACTTGTAAGTGACAGCTTGGCACCTAATAGTGAGTTGCCAAGTTGCATCTGAGGGGTAGTGGGTGGAAACTCCTTTCAAAAGCTCTTCAGTGTTCCAAATGTGCAGAGTTGCAGTGCAGCATTAGCAGGTATTGTGTAATGCTGCCTGTTAAGAGCCTGGCTGGATTTCAGCTTGTTTTGTAACTGTTGATGTCACTTCGAAGATGGGCTCATGGCGCAATCGGTATTAATATCCTGGCTCCTCACCTCATGAGCTCATTCCAAATTAACTGTGTGAGATGTGTGAAAAAGGATTTGTTCTCTTCTTACCCTAGCACCATGCTAACAAAACTGACTGCTTTGAGGGATGCCTTTTCTTTGCACAAATGTGCTGCTCTCCTGCTTTCTATGTGCTTTAACCTTATCTGCTTCTGACCAGGGAGACACGTGTTGCTGGTTTACCATGCAGAGGTAGTTGATGTCAAAGCTGTAGTTAGAGGAGAGGCTTTACAGATAGCATCAGTGCCTGAAATTCACTGCTGTTTCACTGAAATCCCTTCAGTTTCTAACTACAGTGAGTTTTTAAGGCTACATCATTGATTTTTAATCTTACAATGAAAAGCTGCTGTCTGCATAACTGATTTCTCTTAGTCTAACATTGGATTAATGAGTAAGGATCCTATTAGCAGGAGCAGAACTGTGGTTGAGCTTCTCTGTGGTCTGGGTCTCCCAGACAGCATGCCTTGATGATCTTAAAGGCCTTTTCCAGCCTGGTCGATTCTGTGTGAAGCCGTGGCTGGGTTGGGATCACTCAGCATCAGTTAGGCCAATTCTGCTGCTTTCCTTCTCTCTAAGCTCTGCTGCCTTCACACAGGGCTTAGCTAAAACCTCTCAGTGATGCCTTTCCCTCTCTGGAGCATCAAAACTCAATTCATTCTTACACAAAGCACTGAGGGTTGGAGTTGGAAGTCTTCAACATCTCTACCAGCTCTTACATTAAGGCAGAAAGGCTCGCGATGCCTTTAACCCCATGAGTGCCTCAGTCATCCTAATGTAAAAGAAGTTCACAGTCAGATTCTGAATTATTAAATGAAGCACAATTTTGGGGTCTCAGAGTAGAGTGATTGTCCCTCCAGCATGGTGCAAATGTGCTTGTCTTCTACTTAGGGCTGTGTGCCATTCATGTTAACAGGAGAAATAGAGATTGAGTATCCTGTGACATCTGTACTTCCTGACAGCAATACTTTGTTCTACCCTTGAGAGAATTCAGACTTCATCTTTAATTGAGGAGGTTTCAGTAATAGAATATGGAGAGCTGATCGGGTCTCTGCCTCCCAGGTAATATTCCTTGCTCCCTGAAAAGCGCATCGCTAAAGGCACAGTGCTGTCAGGCATTTCAGTGCTGTTCCATCTCTCATGGATTCAACCCCTTCAGACAACAGCTCTCTTGTCTCTCTGTGTAGCTGCCTTCTAAAAATAACCCCATCAGAATAGGATTGGATTACAGAGCATGGAAGTTCCTTTCTCTCTCCTTATCTGTTAAACTTTGGCATTGCAAGCAGTAGGAGCATGTTATCAGCTGTAAAGGAAGTATTTGCTCCAGAATCACTTCCGCCTGCGGAGGCATCAGCTGCCAGGAATGCTGCCAGGAATTCCTGTTGCCAGCTCAGCAGTATTGTTTGCTGCTGAATGCCTTTGGCAAGCTGCAGCTTTCCAGCCAAGATGATGCTCTGCCTTGCAATGGGGGCTGTGGTTCCTGCCTGTCACCGCGTTTGCCTGTTGCATCTTCAGGATGAAGAGCAGCTCAGTTCTTCTCGAGCCTTCCGCCAGCAAAGCCTGTTGAGAAGAGATTTTTCGGGGTCATCTTCTATTGGTTTGCCTTTTTATTGACTACCATTGAAGGGAAGGGGTGCAGGGGGGAAGTGTGCTTGGGAAGGTGTCTCTGTTAGTTATACAGTCACTTCCCTGAGGTGGATTGCAAAGGAAACACGGGTGGTAAAGCCTGACCAGATGCCCTCCTCTGGAATGATCTGGGGTAGGTTTAAGATGTTTCTGCCACAGCTAAAAGCAGTTCTCTGCACAGATCAACCCAAAAGAGCAGGAATAGAGGAGTGCTGCCGCTGTGTGTGTGAAGTTGAGCAGCTTAGCTCGAATCCCTTGCAGCAGTCATTTCAAAGCAAGGCTCTTTGCTACCTTCAATGGTAGGAGGCTTTCTCCATGCCACAGCTCTTCTGTAGGCACAGTGGCTCCCAGTGTCTTGGCAGTCATGAGCAGCTCCAGGCTGTAATGTCTTCATTTATTCTACTCCTTTGCAAAGTGTTCTAAGAGAAAACCATCATGGAATCACAGAGTGGTTTTGGTTGGGAGGGACCTTAAAGCTCATCCAGTTCCACCTTCCACTAGACCAAGCTTTGATGTATTCTGCTATGTTCTGTTCCCCTTCTTTAGATGAATACCTTCCCCCCATTCCCTGTCTATTCTATACGGTTTCTTTACTATTGCCTTCTACACTGGCAGGGGGAGATGTTTCAAGGGCTGCTTTAAGGACATGGGTGTATAAACCCAGCTATGTTCATAGTGTAGGTGGAAACTGCTTCTATTAAGTCCATGATTCCAGCCACAACTCCCTGAAAACTGGCGCAGGATCCTGCCAAGATGAAGAGTCTCTAGGCCAAGCTTCCTGATGCCAAAAAAGTTAGGCAAGTATTCGAGTAAGTTCACCTCCGTTTGTGGATTCTTCTGTTTCCTGGTCTTGCATCCAACTTTGCCACCAACTCCTCGGACAAATTCCTCCCTGAAACGAGATCAGACCTATGACATTCCAGCTGGCTTGCTTTTCTTCCAGGGAAGTGGGGGAGGAATCCAGCATGGGTTGTGGTGACTTCAAGTGGATGGAGGATCTCTCATGGAGCTTTAGGGTTGCCTCTCACACGTTTCCTACTTGTTTACACTCATTGCTCCCTGTACAGAGCGCTGGCAGCCTTCAAGTGATCCAGCTTTAATGGGGCTGTGTTGAAGGCCAGGCTGGATGAGGCTTGGAGCAAGGTGTCCCTGTCCATGGCAGTGGTTGGAACTCGATGAGCTTTAAGGTCCCTTCCAACCCAAACAACTCTGGGATTCGATGCCTGTCAGTTACTGAGATCAATAACTGCTCCATGTTTATCTTGTATTATAAAGTAAAAGGTAGTTTGCTGACATTGCTGAGCTGGAGGGTGATCGGTTGCTTGTCACAGGATGGAAAAGATCTCGATTAGCTCTCTGATTCCAGGTATGTTCATCATCTAGGTGTATAAATGGAAGGGCAGGCTATGACCCCCACATCATTGTTAATAGCAAATGGGATTCTACTTATTACTCTGTTGAACAGGTATTTCTGCTTTGTCTTCCAAAAACACAGCAAACTTGTTTGTGGATCTTGAGTGCATAGTGGCTGTTTGATGGCATGAATCGATCTTAAAAGTAAGTGCAATAAACCCACCTTTAACTTTGGCCTTGGCCTGCTGTTTGCCACCATCGTCCATCATCTCTAGCAACATGAGGCAGAAACATACCAAAGTTGGTTTAATTAGTGACTTGTGTTGGGAAATTTGCCTTCCCCGAGGATTAATGGCCTGGAAAAAGCAGGAAGATGTATTGCATGTGTAATTTAAGTGCATTAAAAAGAATCCATAGGCTGCAGAAAAATAACCCCTCCGTCACTGGTGTTTCATAGTTTGAGCAGGGATGAAAACCCCTATGGTTTTGTGTATGGTAAACCACGTTGTTAACACGAATGGTGTTAAAATGCAGCGTGATATTGTACTCAGAGACCTGCCAGCATGCCAGACCGGTGGGATTTTAACGACCAGCAAACTTCATGATGCTATGAGCCTGAGATTTACCGAAGCAGCTCTGTGTTTTCAGTCTGCAGAGGAGGTTTGTCGTGCCAGTGGATGTATTAGCTGTTAAACAAACAGCACGGGCAGCGTTTCCATTCTGTAGTTACAGTACCTGCTTGCAGAAAGGGCAGTGTCTTTCCCTTGTGCTTCTGTGCCAGAAATGGGAGGTTTGATGCCATTTCAGTCAGGGTAGCAGGTTAGGCTGCAGGGTTTTAAGGTGTTCATTCATGACCTTGGCTTTCCCGTGGTGTGTGTGTACCTTTGTCCTGCAGTTACAAGCATCCTCATTCATTTCCTGGTGAGGAAGCCTGGATAGGGTAGAACCTATGGATGTGATCTTGCAAACTGTGGGTTCCTGACTGGCTTGCCTTTGGGATCTGTTGGAATGCTGCAAGGGCCGGGGCAGCTCTGCTCCGGAGCTGGGCTGGGTCAGCCTGGAGAAGGGAAGGCTCCTTAAGGGGAGGCCTTAGAGCAGCTCCAGTACCTAAATGGGCTGCAGGAAACCTGCAAATCAAACATACTTATGCATGCACAAAGTGATGCTTCTGCCTTCCCCCAGGGCAAGGTAATGAGCAGGTAGCTAAAGGCCATAGGCTTTGTGGGAGAGCACTGGGAGTGCTGTAGCTCTGCGTGTGTCTGTATGATATTCAGATGCTTGCAGCGGTCGGTTTAGTCCTGGCCTAACCGTTATGGAAAAGTAGGGGGTGTCGGAGTGGAATGCAGCACTTAGGGTTTCCCCCAGCCTGAGTGGTGAAGATGAGTGCTTGTTGATCTTTCCCACTTCTGGGGTCACAGCAGGAAATGGACTACGCTTCCCCTCGGCTTTTATCACTTCCTCCTGCCAGCTAAGGGGAGATTATTCTCCTTCATTCGCTGCTCCTCTTGTCAGCAAGAGGAGTTGGTATTTAGCCAGGCAATAAATCATGCTTTTCCTGGGGGAGGAGCTCTCAATAACACTGCTTTCCCCGGCCCCTTGTTCCTCTCTTGAGCTCAGTCCTGCAAGTTCTTGCTCGGGAAGATCTGCTTTGCCCATATGCGATGTGCAAAGCTTCTTTGCTTTTGCTTACGGTCCCTTTCTGAAGCTTTTTCAGCAGTTCTGATGGTGGCTCCTTATCTGCTGTTGTGTAAGGCTTTTGAAGACTCTACAGACCAGTCTTGCAGTGCAAGTGTATGCTTGTGCACACTGGGTTAGTGTCATATGTTACTATTCATGGAATCTCCTTTATCACTCCTTTAACTTCCCCTGTTTCAGTTTGAACCCGTTACCCCTTGTCCTCTCACTACAGTCCCTAATGAAGAGTCCCTCCCCAGC
>JAOEHY010004934.1:0-22741 GCA_025447955.1 Psilopsiagon aurifrons
GTGTGAAACACTCAGGGAAACTCTTGGTGGCTGTTATAGTTTTGCTTTGGCCTTGTTTATTCAGAGGTGCTTCATGGCTGCGGCCTAAAATTTGTTGGGGTGGAAAGGGCTGTTTGAGAGACCCATGCTGGTCCCATATCTAGGAAAAGATTGGAGGTAGGAAGGAAACTGCTTCATGCCTTGCATCCACTGTATGAAGCCACACGTTAGTGCAGTTATCTTTAATCTGAACTCTCTTAGCAGGCCTGAATTTAGCTAAAGAAAATACAAGAAATAACCCCAAAACATGGCGATGTAATTAGCATCTTAGTAATTGAGAAGAACAGCTGCTGGCTCTTTGTGTGTGTGTTTGACTTCACATGATGAAACCCAAGAGGATCAGAGAATGAAGTGAGCTGGGGCTTTCCCTGCAACTTAAGTCATGTGTTTCTCTGTTACCTGTTGTGACTAGTAAAGTAATTCTGCATTAGTAATAGTTATGTTTCCTTTGTCTTCTTTACACATAAGAAAATGGAGCAATACGCAGTTCTCTTACGGATTAGGAGAATTTAAGGTAAAGCATTTGTGCTGAGATGGTGCTCCTCCTGCCCTGGACCAGTGTGCAGGTACCTTCCCTATGGTGTATGTCCCCAGCCCTTTGATACCCAGTCTCTGCATTTAGAAAGAAAATCTTCCTTACCTTGCTCTAACAGGCTGATTACCTATGAACAGTTTTGGAAGCTGTGCTTTTGGAGGGAGCATCCTAGCTTTTAAGTTTCCACTGTTTCATCTTGCATCCCATCTTACAATCACAAATTCCATCTGTCACATCTTACCATGATGTGTACATCCCATGCACATTCCATGCTCTAGCCGTATTTCATCTTTTTTTTATCCCCTTGCATTGTGTGGTCATAGAGAGAAGTAATTTTACTTGCACTTTGAGCAGCAAGAGCCTGTTTGCTTTGGGACGTTTTCCCTCAGCTCCATTTTGGCAGCTAGTGCAAAGGCTGGGTCTATGTGTGAAAGCATTGCAGTTATCCCAGCAAGTCCCAGAGCTGAGGTTAGGTCTGCGGGAGCTGCCTTCTCAGCAGGACGCATTCCCCTGCCCTGCCTGGGATGGGCAGTGGGAGATGTGGGGACCTGTGCAGGTGGCAGGGAGAGGCTCTCTGACCACTGCAGAGGGGTAAGTCAGGCTCTCTGAGCTTCCCCCCTGGTTTATACTGCCCCAAAATACAGCCCTCTCTCTCCCTAAAAGGACTTTGCAGATGTAAAAAGGCAAAGCAGAGAGGCTTGCTGTCTCTTGCTATTGGGCTACATGTGTAGACACAGTGCACTTCCTGCCTCGCTCCAGATCTCAGCCACTATTGTTTTGTGAACACTGACGTTCCACAATGGTATCTGCTGAAAGTATCTTTACAGAGGAAGCCCTGACTTACATCGTTTGGCAACTGAATCTTTTATTGAGACAAGTCATGGTGGATGAGGTGCAGTCACAACTGGGCACAGGTTATCTGCCAGAGTCTGGGAATGGTGGGCATGGTCAGCCTGCTCCCTGCAGGGGTGGACTTCAAGAGTCTTCCTGCTTCTTACCTTGGCATCTTTAATCTGACAGTATCTCACAGTGCAAGATAAAACAAATTGAAAGGGTTTTTTTTCCAAACATGTTTTGAAGCATGGTTATTTGGTTGAAAAAATACATTTTTTAAGGAGTCACTGAGGAATTGTGTTAAAAATAAGCTCTCATTGCTCAGAAATCCCTTGTGCTTCCTCCCACGGCTGGAAAGAAGGTATAATCTTTTAGATTATGGGTGAGTGAGTAAGATTATTGTCCCAGCAAGGATTATTGTAAAACTGATTTCATTTAGGTCACAGAACACAGATTGTGACATGGAGAGCAAAACTTAACTGGCCTTACTGGGGGTGAGACCGGCAGTGCTGAGGCTGGCTGTGAGGTGGGAGTGCTTGTGTTCTCTTCGGCTGTTGTAGGAAACCTGTGCAAGTTGTGCTTTACCTTGTGCACTTTCAGTGTGAGTAAGGAAAACGTCTCCTTGCCCTCTGCTAGTAGCATCCTTGAAATGAACTGCACTTTCCCTTGTAGAAAGCATTTGCTGAGCCTGGAAGTCTTTTTGATATTGGGATGCTGATGTTGTAGAGGCACAAATAATATTGGCAAAGATCAGGGCATACGTGGGGAGCAGTTTATGTCCTGGCTGGGAAGCACCACCAGTTTGGCCTGATTCAACCAGGGCTACATTTGCCTCCCAGGAGCAGAGGGAGGGTCAACTGCTTTTTATGGCTGTACCATGTGTCTGCAGAGCTCTTCAAAATAAAGACTGGCTAGTATGTTCTGGGTTGACTTGCTCCTATCTCCAGGATGCGGAACAGCTGCTGTCCATGTTTTCTCTTCATCTCTTTTGGGTTGTTTTGTTGTGTTGGGTTTGTGTTTTTTTCAGATGGCCATGACTCAGCCCTTCCCTGCTGCTCTCTGAGTTTCCTGGTTTCTGAACAGGCTATTCTTGGGAAAGCAGTTCCTGACAGATAGGAACAAGGGGTGTGTTGTGTTGGTTTTGTTTCGTTTTGCTTTTTTCCTCCTCTGGCCTGTCTTAATGCTCTCCTTCCCTCTGATTTTTAACTTGTTCCCAGATTACTGAATCATCCTAAATTGTTGGATGCCATCTGGGGTGTTCTTGCCCTTGTACCAAAGGAGCTCTCTCAGGCATGATCCAGGCTGCAACCCGTGCACAGCACCAGCTTTTCTTTTACAGCACTCCCATGAGCGTGGAGAGTTAGACTGCTATGGCTGTGTCTGCCATAAAGCTTAAAACCTCCTTGTTTTAGCCCCTCTAATTCCAGGGGTCTGTGCTTGGCTTTCTAGTGATCTACTTTGCAAGGTGTAGGTCCATGTGAGGACCACTTCTTCATGCGATGTCCACATGACACAGATGACTCTCATTGAGGAGCTAATAGGCAGAGCACTCCGGGTCAAATGGCAAAGTGTGACTTTGGATGCTGCCTCTGCTTACTTTCACAGGTGAGGGGAAAGTATAAACTAGAATTTAAAATAAGAATAAAAAAAGCTTTCCAATTGCTTAATTAGTTATTGCCCCCATGGATGGCAGAGGCTGGAAATCTGAAGGATACTCTCTCTGAAATGCTTCATAATGCAGTTACACAGCTTCATAGCACAGAGAACTTTGTAATTTCTTCTGGAGTTTATTCCTCTGTAGGGTGAGCTGGGAAAGGTCAGCTTCCAGTGGCAGATAGTACACCCTGAACCAGGCATGCTGGCCACCACTCCTGCTAGGTGGATGCCTGGTGAGAAGTGAACGTTGTGTCTAATACTAAACAATCTTCGCTGGGTTTTAGTTGTATTAAGAGCACAGCTCTTTCTGTCAAGACACAGCTTTATGCAAGGGGGAGGTAGCCTGAGCTGTTTTATACTTTGCCTTGAAAATTCAGTCGGCTTTTCTAAAACACCAGAGGCACTCTTATGTGTTCTCAAAGTCTGGTTACCAGGGGAAGTTTCTCAGCCAAAATACCAGAGAACTCAAAACACAAGGGTAGTGTTCTTCTTTAGCATCCCTCCACGTTTTTGGATACCCTGTATTGTTGTTAAGCCAACCAAGATAAAAGCTTTTCTGTGTGAGGAAACCTTGAGAACATTCACTGCCGGATTAAATTAGTCTTTCTGAGAATAAATTAGTGGCTGTGATGTAGGCAGCCCCGCTCACTGCTGCTGTAAAATCCACACATGCTGGTGCCCCCCAGAAGGTAACTTAAATGGGAGATGTGATAGCTGTGTTTGGGGTAGTGCTGTTAACTTGAGATTAGATTTCTGGCTGCTGCTGAAGTAAAAGTAGCCTGTTGACTTTTATTGATTATGTCTCCAAATAAGAAACAGGCAACCCTTTTAAGAGAGGGAAAGGAGCCCCTGGGATTCAGAGCAGCTTAATTTTGGGAGGAAATCGTGGACTAAAGCTGTATCCCTCCTGTAGTGTTTCTTCAACCTGGGATGCTTTTGAAGTCCTTGGGGGTCCCAATCACCCAACACTCAATAGGGGCTCGCTGGGGCCTTGTGTTGGAGGGGAGGACAAAGCCTGGATCACAGAAAGAAGGAAGGCAGTCACAGTGGTATTTCCATTCTGCCACTGACTCCTTTGGGCTTGAGTTTTTAAGTGAACACTGGATAAATACCTTCTGCTAGTGTGTGTGTGCTGCCTTTTTCTTGAAGTTGTGTTCAGTTTGTCTTCTAATTAACTTAATGCCTTTATTCTGCTTTATGGTATAGCAGGAAGTGCTCGCAGGAGGCGTGGGTATGTGCTGAATTCTCAGCTTACCTGTCCCACTTGCTCCGTTGTGACCATTCAGCTCTTCCAGAATCTTAATGTAGTCTTTGGGGAAGAGAGTGAAGCTGGAACTGGAGACTACTTTCATTGCTGTTAAGTATCTACCCTTCCCCTGGGTTTGTTGTAGGTCTTCCACAGAGACATCCTCTGGAGCATATTGGTGTTTTGAGAATGGAGGTTCCCCAAAAGTTTGCGTCTTCAAGCTACAGGTGCTGTTATTTTAGTACTTTTAGTACTAAAATACTAATAGTACTATTTAGTACTGAAGTACTGAAATAATAATAGTACTATTTTAGTGCTGTTGTTTTAGACTTTCAGACTCTTTCATGGGTGCCACAATTCAGGATGCATTTGCACAGTGGGAGCTCAGGTCTGAGCTGGCTGCTGGGCTATTCTGATGAGAGAGCAAACAGTTCTCAGCTTGGTGGTGTAGCTGTGGGAGCTGCTGGGTCTTCATCAGGCTCTGGAGAGGATTTCAGTCCTGAGTCCTCCAGAGAGCAGAGCTGTTTATCTGCCCTGAGGTAACTTGGTATTATGTGCTTGAATTTTCAGCAGGCTCATTCCCCAGCTGTGAGAGCAGTGACCCAGCCCCAGGACTGGTCACTCAGGACCAGTCAGCCTCAGGACCCTCTGATCAGCAATGCTTTTAGCGTCACAGTAAAGCAGTGGGGTGTTGCCTTGATAGGCAGAGAAAATCTTAGAACAGGGACTTGAGGAGGTGTATTGCTGTTATTAGGAATGCCTTGAATCCAGCTGCTGTGTCTAGATTTTCAGCAAGAGGTCTTCTGCTTGCTTTGTCCATGGTTCAGGAATTGGTGCAGAATCTGGGTGATGTCCCACACGTTCCAAAACTAGGCTGGTGCCTGGAGCTGTGCCTGAAAGGTAAGAGGACATCATCTCTCTTTCTTCACCCTTGTTTTCGCAGGGTGTACAGCTCTGTGGGCCTGACTGCAGATCTTCCTGAACTTGGCTGGCTCATTTGTGTCTTGGACAATGTTCCTGTCAGTTCTGCTTACATTTAAGTGGGCCAGGCCGGTGATGTCGCTTTGCATGCATGCATTGTCTCCCTTGGTAGGACTGGTGTGCGTTGCCTCCTAGTAAACAGTATTGACAAATAAGGCTCATGGGGAAGCAGCTTCTGGCAGGATCCAAGGGACAGAGATGTAGCACCTCATTATGTGGCTTTGTTCAGCAGACAGCAGCAGTTTTGGGGAAGGGATTGTGAAGGAGTTGGCAGAAGATGGGTACTGCTTACTGAAGCCAGAGTCATGAAATGCTTTGGAGTAAAAATTACTTCCCTGGACTGGGAAGTCAGCGCAGACTAGGCACATCTGGTGGAACTGGAGGGAGAAATGGGACAGGCAGGAGCTGTGTGTGAGTCAGTGTGCATCCCAGGGCTCCCTCAGAGTCTCTGTGCTGCTGTTGGACATGACCCAGCGCTGGGCACAGTCAGTGGCTGTTGATTAACCCAAAGGATTTCCCCTCTGTAGCTGGGGCATGGTCATCTGTCTCTGAGCAGGCCAGATGAGCTGAGTTTGGGAGCAGGGAGTGCAGGTGCCCTCCTCCTGTCAAACTGCCATGGGATGAGTGAGCCCCACATTAGCAGGGCCCTGGGCCACCCTAAAAGAGAGGTCCTGTCCTGGAAATGGGAATGTGTGGTCATGCCATGGGAGGAACAAGGTGAGTGCGATAACATGAGTGGCCTCAGCACAGAGGAGTTCCTCCAGTGCGTGTCTTTGGACGTGCATGGCTCCTATTCATTGGCAGTAGGACTCAGAGATCTCAGACCTTACACACACACTTCTGCTTAACCCCACACTATGCTTCTTCACAAAGAGTGAGCCATGCCCTTAACTGAAATTGAGTGATAGAGGGCACTTGTCATTAGTCATCAGAAAAAAACCCAAGGCTACACTGCTAGTAAAATCTAAATGTCAGCAGCTTCTCTGGCACCAAGGCAGGGGTATCTGTGAGGGCAGAAAATGCTAATGTTGGATTCTGTGATTCCATGACTGAGACTGGAGCTGGTCCTATAGCAAGCTGGTGCTATGGCTTGGATTAGAGACCATCAGTACTCTGTTTTGTGCATCGCTTGTAAGGAAAATGGATCTGGAATCACCACCAATGTATTAAAAATTATTTCATTGTGTTGCAGAATCTGCAGGGGAATTCTGAATAGGCTCTTGGGCTCTGATTAGTTCTGACACTGACATGCAGCTCCACAAAAGTGCTGATCCTCTATGACTGTAATTTCTGCCTCCCTTGGAGCTTACTGCATTATTTAATGGAAGTCACACATCTACTCGATTTGATTCAGCAATGATATAGCTGTACTGTTTGACTTTCTCTCAAAAAAATCTATAGAATAACAGAGTAATGAAAAATATGGGTGCATAAAGGAATAAAATATTTTTAGCATAGTTTTGGGAAGGATCTCTGTCAAATACCGAGCTGTGCTATGAGGGGTAGTGGGTAATCATCCTATATTCATCTTCTCTGTGTGAGAGCTGGAGGTGCCATTGGAATGGGCGGGCAGCAGACTAACAGCAGGAGACACTTTTGTGTGCAGGTAACTGAGGAGCAGAACTTGCCACTACCGTCAGTGGCAGAGCTCAGCAAGCCAGTGGGCTATAAATGGAGTGGTCCATGGAGAAACTCCAGGCTGCCTCTCTAAAACCCAACTATCAGGAGTGGGAGGGATGGACAGGGGAGTCATTCTGCCCATGCTTGCTTCCCAACTGGTGCTTAAATGTCTGTTAAGGAGTGACATCAGAGGTGAGCTATGGAGCATTGACTAACTGCAGTGAAAGGAACTGTGGAGCTTCTGCTCAGTTTCCTCTGGGACTTCTGCTTTTGCTGTTAAGTTTCTTGAGCTGTGTTTTTTTGTGTTTTTTAAATGAACAACTAGTCCTGTGGCACAGTTAAGTTTGGTGTTATGTTTAAAACACTGATGTTGGAGTAGAGCTTGGTTTTAGTGACTCTAGGTTATTGCCGGTTATGTTATTAACATTATTAACTAGATAGCAAATGGATGATGTGATACAATACTTACCCTCACAGGGGAAATTTTAAGTAGATTCACAGGACTGCAGGCAGCAGCTGCTGATATTGCTGGGTGCTTTCCCATGCTTGTTATCAAGTGTTAGCTTCATAACTTCAGTGACTGTCTCACAGAAAAGCTCTCTGGTTCCCCAGGGATTTGGCTTGTGGCACCCTCCTTTTCTCATCTTAGTCTCCCTGGAGCAGATTGC
The DNA here is from genome assembly GCA_025447955.1 of Psilopsiagon aurifrons. Classification (NCBI taxonomy): domain Eukaryota; kingdom Metazoa; phylum Chordata; class Aves; order Psittaciformes; family Psittacidae; genus Psilopsiagon; species Psilopsiagon aurifrons. The sequence continues at coordinate 7,580 of JAOEHY010004934.1, forward strand.
TGAGGAGCAGAGGATCCCAGGTTTGTCTTTAAAGTTACTTTTAAATCCCATCTTTGCATCCATGAGAACACTTAGTGTATTGCAGTATGCCTTGAGGCCAGCTGGTAAGGTGTGAAACATAGCACCTCTTGCAAGGCAGCCTGTGCTTGCTGCATATGCATAAAGCTGTCTTTTAGCTGCCCTGTGGTGGTCCCGAGTGCTCGCCTGAACCTTCCCTGATGCCCCTAAATGTGTAAGGGCTGGGGTTCAGTCTTGAAGTGTAACATAGAATCATAGAAGAGTTAGGGTTGGAAAGGACCTTAAGATCATCTAGTTCCACCCCACCTGCCATGGGCAGACACCTCCCACTAAACCATGCCACCCAAGGCTCTGTCCATCCTGGCACACCACCAGCAATGGAGCATTCACAACCTCCCTGGGCAACCCATTCCAGTGCCTCACCACCCCTACAGTAAAGAATTTCTTCCTCATATCCAATCTGAACTTCCCCTCTTTAACTCTGAACCCATTACCCCTTGTCCTATCACTAAAGTCCCTAATGAAGAGTCCTTCCCCAGCATCCCTGTAGGCCCCATTCAGATACTGAAAGGCTGCTATGAGGTCTCCATGCAGCCTTCTCCAGGCTAAAGTGTAGGGTAATGGCCTCTCCTTGATGCAGATGCATGATGCTTCCGCTAACGATGTGCTGTGGTTTGGGAGCCCAGAACAGAGAGCAAAGAGCTACCCCAGTTCTTTCATTTCTGCTGTTTTTTCTTTAAATGTTCAGGTTAACCAGGTTCTGGCAGCATTGTTTCTGCAGCCCGGGTGAGGAGAGGCAGCAAGCACTTGGTCAGCCCATCTGGAGGCGAATGGCACTGGAGAGAATCCCAGAGGCAGCAGCAGGTCCTGACATAGCAGCTCCTGCACATAACCCTTTGTGGGTGTTGCAGATAAACCATCCTTGTCTTAAGCAGGGGGATTTTGTGTATGGTTGTCCTGACATCCATACAGAGTTGCTGCGCAAAGCAGTAATTTGAATCTTTGGCTGAGGACAGCTGAGCCTGGGCTGTCATAGAGATTATCTGATTGTGCCTTGGATTTAATGCCTGGAGAAATCTTGCTTTGGACAGAGCATCTAGCTTCCAGGGAGGATCCTGCTTGTAGCTGATTAGCCTGCTGGGTGACAGTGGCACACAGAAGGTTAAACGACGTATCTGAGGTTCTAAGGTAAAGGACTGAAGCAGAGATGCTCCTCCAGAGATTCATGTGCTGTAGCAGGGAGCTTTGGTCAGCTGATGATGCTGGACTGAACAGTGAATAACTTTCTCCTTGAGCAATGCTTTGTGTTAAAGGACTCCTCCAGCTCTGCTTTGCCAGCAGAGCTGTCCATCAAAGCAGAGGAAGAGTCTGACCCTCCGGGAAGTAGCTGATTTCTGCAGCTGAAATCTGAGCGCAGAAGTGGGGGAGCCGTACGCTGTTCTGCAGCAGCCTGGCTGCTGATGCACAGTGGGTCTGCGCTCCCTGGCAGCGCTGCTGGAGGCGCGGAGCTTCTGCTTCGGGAGATGCAGCTTAGAAGAAGAACAGACCTTCCCGTTAGTCCTTACTCTGGGCTTCCCTCTGCGCCTTGCGCCAGTGTGTTGTAGGCATGCGCCCTCTTGCTGTCTTGCCCAGGACCGGGATGACGAGTTGAGAAGGTGCTGCTAGGGTTAACAGCGGGATAAAGGAGGGGTAGTGATGACTGGTCAAGGGTTGCCAGGGCATCCTCTTTGTAAAGGAGGCTGCAGCACTGTCTGCTGTTTATTGCTTCCCTCCTGGCTCTGGGGAGGAGGTGTGCCGGCTGGAGGCAGGAAATGCGCATGGGAAGAGGCAAGGCTGAGGGGGAAGTTTGGCTCTCTCGCGGGGAAAACGTCTCTTTTTTTCCTTTGTTCCACATAAACCCAGCCAGAAGTAACCACGGACACTGCTTTTTCAGCAGAGATTTCTGCTGTCTTTCTGTTCAAGGTAAGGGCTGTGTGCTGTGCATCGTGTGTGGTGCTCTAGGGAGCAGTGGGAGTCCCCACAAGCTGTGCCACGTCCCCACAAGCTGTGTGGGAGCTGACAGTGTGCCTGTGCATGGGGAGGGCAGCACTTCTGGCCTGTGCTGTGGCAAGGGGGTAATGCAGAGAACCCGCTGCAGAGCCCACCCAGGCTGGGCTTTGAAGATGCAGCTCAGAAATCTTTGTGGAGGAGGGTATTGCCATGGTCAGGATATGGCTCTGACCACCTCTCATCTGACCCTGCTCTGTTCAGTCTCTTGCTACCCCTAAAAGCCCTGTAAAGGATGACAGGCTGATGTTTTGCTAGCATCTGACCTGCCTTTTGTGTTCATACTCAGCGTATTTGTCTGTCTTCCTAGTCTTGGTATTTTGCTCTTTCTGGACCAGGTAGAAGCCTGTGGCACACAGGTGGCTTTCTTGAGGCCGGGAAAACTGGAGTGGTAGTGCCTACAGCGCTGTCCCTTTTTTAAAAGGAAGAAGGCTGGCCTCAGTGAGGGGGCCCAGCTTTTTCAGGACTCTTGACTTTGCTTTTAAAGCCTGGAAGCTGAAATTTGTGTCTTTTTGATGTTCAACAAAGCTGAAAGCGCTCACATCCTTTTCTCTTACTATTCATTTAATTTTAGTGTGTTTTTTCCTTTTCTATTGGAAGTTGCTGTGGTGGGTTTTTTTTGGTTTTTTTTTTTTTTTTTTTTGTGGAGGAAGAGCTCCAGAAATGTGCAGTAGCAGCTTTTGAGGTGCCAACATCACCGAACATGGTAGAGTGTAAACAAACGCCACTTCCTGCCCCAGTGGCTGCAACCGGTGCTCACAGAGGCAAACCAAAGCCGAATCGTTGTGAGTCTCCAGTCAGCAAACGCTGGAGGTGCAGGGACCATGAAGATGGTGTATCTGTTCACGGGAGTGTATCTCAGCTGCCCTGAGGCTGGCTCAGGGTTGCACCAGGGCCAGCACTGCACTGTCAGGTCGCACGTGAGTTAATGCTTGCCAGTGATCTGCCGGCCCTGTCCTTCCCAGGTTCATCTCGCTCTTGGTGATTTCCAAGAGGATGCAGCCTGAAGCGCAAGACTGCTGCCTGGGGATAATGGTGTTAACACATCAAACCTTTGTGTCTCCAAGCAGTGCAGGAATTGTCTGTGACTGGCCTCTTCTTGGCATTATCTATTTTATGTGTTCAGCCAGGACCTGTTCTGGTAGTGCTATGGTCCATGATCACACTGCACTCCACAATTCCATTGTTTTTCGCACGTGGAGCCCACCATACCTGTGTGGGTGAGCAGACCTTTCCTCTTGCCATGTTTGAATCTCAAACTGTTTCCACAGGGGTGTAGCAGAGGGAAATACAGCCAGCAGGGAAAACTGGACCCTAACACAGCAGCTCCTCTCATTGCTGCTGTAAGCAGCTGGGAGAGCTGTGTGGTCCCCAGTTTTGGATGTGTTGGTAATGGGAACCACGGGCTTTGGGATATTGATCCCTAAATAACTAGAGCTGGGAATGCTGGGCACAGGAAGGAGGTGCATTTTCAACTGGAAATAGCATCTCCTCTGTCCATCCTTTTACTGGTAACCAACTCTTTTTGAGTCTTATGATCTTGCAATAGGTCCTTGCTCCCAAAGGACCTGCACTGGACATTGGTGATTCCATCAGACCTTGAACTTAAACACAATAAACTTGGTCAAGATTGTTTGTAAAGCTTTTATTTCCCCCCTAGGGGTTCAGCTGATCTATAAGCATCATTATTCCAGTAAGCCTGAGTGTGGAGGCAGTTTCTACAGTCTTCGGGAATGTTTCTTCCCATGTAAGAACAGCTAGTTCTGTCCAAGTTGTTTTCATGACACAGAAAGGTACTGGTGGTTCAGCTTTAATGGACCAGCCTGATTAGCATGGGACAGGGTGGCTCATTGGCCTGGAGACGCTGGGGCAAAGCGTGGCCTCCCGTTCTGTCTCTGTGGCAGTGCTGTGGGCAGAAATCCTGTTTCTCATTTGCAAGACAGGAGCAAAACAAGTCAAGTCATCTTTGCCAAAAGCTAGGTAAAACCAGAAATGACCAGCAGGGAGAATCCTTGTTACGTGCTTCTGGGGGTAAAAATATTGCTGTGGTGTTGATGCAGAACAGTGCTGTGTTTTTTATTCAGTGGCTGGATCTTCCCATCTCTCCTGCCTGTGCCCAGGAACCAACAATGTGTTTCAGCTGAAGGGAAACACTCCAGGCTCCTGGCTCTTCTGGGTGCTGCCCAGGGAAGCTGCCTCTCCATTGCGGTGCTGCTGGCTCAGTCTGGTTGCTTTGCTTTGGCCACTTTGCTTTTGAGAGGGAACACTGCCCTTGAGTGATGTTCTGGGGTAGCTCCAGCCCAGCGCTGACCCAGCACTAGGGAAAGCTGTGTTGCGGATATGGGCTGAGGCAGGTTTTGTGCTTCTTACATTAAGATAGAGCTCAGGAGAAACAGCTTCTAAGAGGCTTAAAGCAACAGGCTGGCTTTCTCTGCTGGGACGGGCACACAGCCAGCATCTTGCTCTCTTAATAAGCAGAATATTGCATTAATAGTGGCCGAGTTCTGCCAAGTATGACCAGAAGAGCTCTGCAGCTCCTGCAGCTTCCTCCATCCCAGTGCACATGTGGCTCCAAGACCCATTGGCTGTCACCCTTGTGGCTGCCGTTTCCTGCTGGTCAGGGCGACAGGATTAACTGCTGGCTCAGCTAGGGCTGTTGCTTCATCTGGAGCAGCCGGTGGAGCTGTGGGTGGGGTTGCCTCTTGCTCTCCTTGTCTCCTGTTTCTGGTCAGCAGTTTTGGTGATGAGAGGAGTCAGGTCAGGGAGCGGTGGAAGATGCTACCTTATGGGAGGTCAGCATCTGAGCAGCGAGGGGATAAGATGTGGGCTCAGCTGCCCTGCGAGGGCAAGGGAAGCTCCCCATGTCCCCAGGTAAAGACTTGGGGTGGTCCACTGGGGCTGGGCTCATGCAGGAGCCCTGCAGGCACGGGGACAGGAAGGCCTGAGGCTCCAGCATGTGCAGGGTGGGCTGGCTAGCTACATTCAAAATAACAAGTCCTCCTTTTCTTTACATCCCCAGTGAAGCTAAAAAGAGCACAGCCCAATTTGTAGCTTTGTAGGTCACTGAAGGAGAAGGAGGGCTTTGCAGCGTTCTGCACTTTGGGTGCTTTTCTCTTCCTGGAAGTGTTCTCTGCTGTGGCAGCTCTGCTGTACCCACTACATGGGCTGGCTCTCCTTCCCCTGGCCTTTAAGGAAGAAACTGGACAGAGAAGGGGGAAGAAGATGACCCCCGTCTGCCCTGGTATTGCACTTTGAAGCTGTTTGTTTGTCTGCCACACACCACTTCAGACATCTAAGCAGAAATATTAGTAAACAGACATCTTGGGGAGCCCCTGTGCCTCTGGGGCTTTGCCCAGCTCCTGGAGGGATCAGTTCCATGATCAGTGACAGGCACTGGTGCTCCCCATGATTAGCAGTGGGTAGTGGTGCTCCTCCACAGACTTAAGACCTGATAAGATTTCCTGCCACCTTGCAGGAGGCTGCTCGGAGGCAGGGAGCATGAGCTAGAATAACAGGAATGGAATAAAGCAAAGCCAGGCCGGTTGGGCAGGGATGGATCTTCCCTTCGCACTGGTGGCAGGGCTGAGCCAGCACTCACTGCTTGTTCTGGTGCCTATGGAGGCTTGTGCTATGCTGTGGAGGTCAGCAGGCCCCAGACACCTTGTCCAGCATCGGTGCTGGGGCCAGGAGGACCCTTGGTGCCTCTTCTTCCGTAAGCAGTGACCTCAGCAGGGTGCTGCCACCTCAGCCTTGCTCTGGCACCCTTGGCCCCAAGTTCTCTCAAACCACAGTTCGTGCCTTGCCAGGGCAGCAGGGCAGCCCTGCTGCTCGTGCCTTGGGGAGAAGGTGGCAGCAGCGCCTGCTTTGGCCATCTCTTGGGGTCCAGAGCCACCCTGTTTGTGCCCATGGGATTTTTCCGGGATGGTTGTAGCCTGGGTGCAATTTCCCTGCTCAGTTGGGAGCTGTTGGAGTGCAGCTGGCTGAGCAAGCACCATCCTGGCAGCACAGTGACCTGCCTCAAGGAGAGCAGGAGACCAGAGGGAATGGGACAAGCAGGGTCCCCTTTGCTCCTGGTCCATTGGGGATGAAGGATGGGGGGTGCCAGTAGCTGTGCAGACTGCAAGGGGAGCTCCTAGCACTGCTCCCTGGGCGCTGACAGCAATGTCACAGTGTCCCATGCCCGATGGCAGCCTTCCCAAGCACCGAGTGAACAGCTTTCCTTTGTATTTCCCAATTTAGTAACGTCCTACCAGATATAACTGAGCCAGAGTAAACTGGGAAACTGCGTTTCTTGATGTCGCTGCATTTCCTTGGAGTTCGGAGCATGTTGGAGGGGCTTTTCCATGTGCCAAGGACTCATAGCCTCACGTGTGCCATTGCAGGGGCACATGTGGGGAGGTTCCTGCTCTCCCCATGCTGAGGGTTGGGCATGCCAGCCCGGGCAGCGCTGCAGCAGTGGCTCCTCTCCATCTCTGTAACTCTCTTGCTGTCTCTTTTCACACAGATTTAGTGGGTCAAGCCAGTGACCGGACTCCACTGCTCAGCAGAATTGTTCCTCTCAGCTCTGTCGAGGCCTCTGAGCTCCTTGCAGCAAGGAAGAGGACAGGTGAATTTTACCCCATGTAAAATAATGTCTCCAGTTCTAAAATATGTTCTTACCGTAACTCACTCAATGACAGTATTTGGAGATGCTCTCTGGGTTTGCACCCTCCACCTCAGAGTTTGTGCCTCAGGCTCAGAGCATCCCTCCATCCCCTTGGGGTGCAGTGCTGCCTGTCACTGGTGGTGGAGCTGGGGGGGGGCTGTGGGCAGCTCTCACCCATCTGCAGCACTATAATGCTGCAGCTGCGGAGCTTGGCAGAACAGCTCCATCCCGGTACTGCTGGGCACTTGGGACGTGCAGCCAAGTGCTTTGGATTCACTTCCTGTGCCAGAGCCCATCCAGCTTTGGGGCTGTGGCCTTGCTCCTGCCCGGGGTGGGTGTGGAGGCCAGTGCAGTGGTGGCACCAGCCCCAGACCCCTCTGTTACCTGTTGCCTCCTTCCCCAAGCACCACACAGCTCTGAGCAGGTGTCTGTGCGCAGCCAAACGCTGGTGTCTGTTCTAAAGGCTCTGTCCTTGCAAGGCCGCCCTGAGCCATGTCCAGCGACCCTCCACCGCCCTACCCAGGAGGCCCCTCGGCACCGCTGATAGAAGAGAAGCACGGACCCCCCCCCGCAGCAGGTACAGGTGCTGGGTGACCCTGCCTGGGCACTGGGCAGGTTTCCCCGGGCATGGCCACAGCTCTGACATGCAGTGTGCTCTGCTCTGCTGAGGAGCGTGGCGCAATGCCCAGCTCCTGTCTCTATGCCACCCTCTGGGGAAGGTGGGAGGGCCCAGGTGCAGTGGCAACAGCTAGAAGCACTCCCTGCTTAGAACCTGGCCCTGCACGCTGCTCTGGGGTGAATTTGGGCTTCCTGTGGCCCAGAGTATGAGGCCCAGGGAGTGCCCCCCATCCCATATTGTTCCCCAACTTCCGTGCTGGGGCCAACCCCCAGACCACTCAGCTGAACCACCATCAATCAGCTCTGCAGCCTCCTGCCCTGGCTGCTGACTCTCTGTTTCCTTTCAGATGGTGTCCCTCCAGTGGTGGGACAGCCCCAGGGGGTTCCCATTCCTCCTCCTGAATTTGGGCCCCCACCATATGAGCCACCCTCGCAGCCAGGGTTCATACCCCCCCACATGCCCATAGACCCCTCTGCACCCTATGTGCCACCAGGTAAGTCCTCACAGGGTTCTGTGAAGCAGGGGGTGGTGATGGGCAGGAGCCCCCCAGCAGCATGTGGCTCCCAGGGAGCAGGGTGTGGGGGACACAGCGGGGGTTGGGGCTTGCAGAGGTGCTCTTCGGAGTGGGTGGCTTGAGGCAGGGTTGGCCCCAAGTCCATACCTGGTGCGGCAGCCGGGTGGCCCTCAGTGAGGCTCTGGCCTCTCCTGCCACGCACAAAGATGCTCACCTGTGCATATTTCTCATTGCAGCAGGTTACTACCCCCCACCAGGCCCTCACCCCTCCATGGGCTACTACCCGGCCCCAGGCCACTACCCATCTCCTGGCGGCCACACAGCCACAGTGCTGGTCCCATCGGGGACTGCCACCACCGTGACCGTGCTGCAGGGTGAGATCTTCCAGGGCGCCCCAGTGCAGACGGTGTGTCCCCACTGCCAGCAAGCCATCACCACCAAGATCACCTATGAGATTGGGCTCATGAGCTTCCTTCTCGGCTTCTTGTGCTGCTTTGTGGGGTAGGTGCTGGAAGCAGAGCTGCGGTGGCAAAGGGTCAGGGCAGGGGCACACATGGGCTGTCTCTGGGTGTCTCAGCTCATGGCACTCTGCCTCTTGCTGCTCTCCAGGTGTGATCTCTGCTGCTGCCTGATCCCCTGCCTGTTTGATGACTTCAAGGATGTGACACACACGTGTCCCAATTGCAAGGCCTACATCTACACGTACAAGCGCATGTGCTAACAGCACCCCGAGAGCCCGAGCCACTGGAATGACACTAGCCCCTCTCCTGCTGCCATCCTCGTCTCCGTGCGTGCAATACTCCTTTGCTTAACTATCCAGTGCTCTCTGTGTGTGTGTGTGTGTGTGTGTGTGTATCCATCCCTGTCTCCCTCCTGCTCAGAGCTGTGATCGTCTCCCCAGCCTCTGGTCCTCACTGTGAACAGTTGGATTGGTGACGTGGGTACACAGGGAAGGTGGATGCAGGCCCCAGATGCTGTGTGTGGGGCATTGCTCTGCACCCTTCTCATGCTCCCAGGAGAAGGGTGCCAGTGAGATCCCTCTTGCCTGGAGCAGCAGCTGCTGGAGGCACCTCCCCTGAGTCCCCCACAGTGCAGGGTGTGTGTGGTGGGAGGGAGCTGTTGCAGGCAGGGGCAGGTGCTGCCAGGAGGGGAGAGGAGACTCACACGAACACAGGAAGCACTTTGAGGAAGGGGTTGGGTGGTGGCACGGAGACAGGGCAGCACCACACGTGCTAGGTTTCAGTGTGGGTCATGGCCCTCTCCAGCCATGACAGGACGTAGCCCATAGGCAGAGCCACCTTCAAGGCATAGTGTGTGGGTGGACACGTGGCAGCAGCACTGCACCTTTGATCAGCACCTCCGTCCTGCCAGAGCAGCCCAGCAATCACTGCAGTGCTGCTCCAGCTGCCTGTGCCCCTGCTGCTGCTCTTTTGGTGCAGGAAAGCCCCTGGCAGCCTCTCACCCACCTGCACACTGTTAGTGACAACTGCCCCAGCATGCCCAGCACTGTAGGTTAGGTTGGTACCAGGCCCCGCTGGCTCGCAGTGCTGCAGCAGAGCCACAGCCTGAGCCCAGCAGGGGCTGTGGGAACGCACCCTGCACCACCCATCCTGCCACCACCACACCCATTGGGGTTCTTCATTGCATGTGGGAGTATGGGTTTAGTTTTAGCTCACGTGATAGGGGCTGAAGAAGGGAGCAAGCAGGCAGCGACAGGAGCTGCCTGTAGCACTGTGACAGATGAGGGCAAGGGGACCCAGGAGCATTTTCAGCCTCTGTGGCAGCTTCTCCCTCCCCAGGCCCCACAGCCAGGGCAGCCAGAGATCACAGCCCCTGGAGCAAAACAGGGGTCTCAGTCCATAGGTCTGCATTCACAGCTGGGCCTGCACAGGCAGCTGCCCTTTGCTCAGAGGTGGAACTGTGGCACTAGTTCGTATTTTTATGTAAATAAATAACAGATCCTCAACTCTCGTGTACATCTTTCTTTTCCTCTGCTCCAAATCCACAGCAGATCTGAAGCTGAGGATGAGGAAGGATGGCATGGCACAGCAGTACCAAGGACTAGAGGAAGAACAGCCACAGTGGCAGAGGCTCTGGGGGGTGACAGCTGTCAGCTGCAGTTGGGCTCACCCCAGCTCTGTCCTCTATTTGTGCTCAGACACTCAGCTGAAAAGGAGAAAAGCCCCTGAGACTGGGACGGAGGAGAGCAGAAGGGAGTCTCCTCACCCAGCCCAGGGCCCTTCTGCCCTGGTTCCTGTCCTCAGCAGAGCTGGGGGTCCCCTTTCTCCCAGGAGAGGCAGCAGGGATGGAGCCAGGTGTATGAGCAGGAGCATCTGCAGGAGTCAGAGATGAGTACAACAGCACCAGAGGCTGTTCCCAGTCTGCTTCTCCCAGTGACCTCCCCCCCAGCCTTCCATATCCCACCCCAGCCCTGCACCTCATGATGATAACTCATTGACCCTGGGATGTGCTTTGGCCTTACCCCAAATACAGCATTGCACCTTTTTATTCCAGTCAAGGCTTCCGAAAAAAACCCAACCCAACTCCACAGCAGCACAACAGACATCCCTCACCCCCATCCCCAACAGTCCTGTCCCCCCATTGACCTTCCTCCCTGAACAGTTAACTCCAGTTAGCTGGATCCCTTCGACACAACCAAGCAGGACATGCATTCGAGCTAATAGCACACAATCAACACTTTGGTTTCCCTCAGGGTAGGACACCGAGTGCTCTTCACTGAGAAGGCTGACAAAAGTTGCAGCTCACAGCAGGAAACTCCATCCAGCAGCTGCTCCCAGGAAGGAGATGGAAAACCAAGTGGGTGAAGCCTTTGCCAGTACAGCACAAGGCAGCTCCAGCCTTAAAAGCTGCCCCAGCTTGTGCAGGCCAGCGCTGCAGGAGAATCCTCACACCCTCATACCATCAGTCCTGTACACTAGTCAGCTAAGACATTACATTACAGTGCTTGCATTATTGGGGTGCAGAGTCTTTAACAGTCCCACAAGATTCCTGTTTATTTTCTTACTTCCACCATGCAGTCAACAGCAGTGGCAAGGGAACAGCTGGAAAAGGACATGGCATGTCTCCCCACAACCGGAGCCACAGGCCACTGCTCCCATCACATCATGTACCAGGCTGCAGCTCCTGCCAGCACCGCGACACAGGCAGCCAGCATCAGCTGCACCAGCGGCTGCTTTGCCAGGGCCACGGCGCCTTGGTAGGGACAGCTGGGTCCTGCTGGAACACAGAATATGCTGTTAGTGCTGCAGGTCTCATGCCACACGCATGTGGCAGCTGTGACATTGTCTGCAACCTACCGAGCTTGCCTGCATAGTAAGGGCATTTGCGCAGGTCTCCTTTTCCATCGTGGACTGGAAGGCCTCCATCTTGGGCTTCTGCCAGTGACTTGCCAATCTTGTCCAGTTCATCAAACACCTGCAAGTGGTCACAGCACGTACATGAAGCAGGCAGAGGCAGGCAGCTTTCATCTAGTCCCCGGAACAACCTGGAGAGGAGTCAAGAGCCTCTCCCGCCTCCTTCCCCCAAAGGTAGCACATGCTTCTCACTTTGGAGTGTCTTGCGGGCAGTCCTGTGGTGACACCTGGCACATGCTACAGCTCTGAGAGGGCACAGCCCCTTCAAGAGCACCAGGGCAGACCCAATAGAGACAGATGCAGCATGGCCCCACTGCTTACTGCCCAGCCTGCTGCGGGTGGAATACAGGCAATGCACTCCCTGCTGCAGACCCTCCCTGGGAGCACTGCTTCTGATCATACAGGGGTCAGGCAGCCCCTCCAGCTCTGCTGCAAGGGGCTTCCCTAAGGATCCTGACAAAGGAGCCACATTTCTGGCCAGCTTAGACCACAGTGACATGCTATAGGCACAGATGAAAGCTTCCATCCAGCAGCTAAGACTATATTCATCCCCCTGGAGCAAGTGGCAGCTCAGTCAGGGTTGATGAAAGGCAAATATTATCAGGAGGACAAGAGGCTACAGACATTTCTGTCCACTGGACAGTCTGTCAAGACTTGAGGCAGGAGATTAATCATAACCAGTGCATGTAACAGGCTCAAACTGAGGCTGTCTCAGAGTGAGAGCTTTGCTCTCCCCACTGTTTCAGAGCCAACAGCCCATGGGAAATCTTGCAGTGAAGTCATCTTAATTTTGCCCTAATAAAAGGCTAATCAGTGATGCTGAAGCATGGGAGGAACTCTTGCCCAATACCAGCCATGTCTCCAGAAGCTAGCAGAAGAGCTATTTAAACTAGAATCCCAGCCCCCAAGAAAGGAGGGTCTCTGGTGGCCTCAGACGCAAACCACTGCCTGAGTGGGCAGGCTGACTCAATCAGTCTGGACCCAAGAGCTGGTCCAGACTCAAAACCAGCAGCACCCACATACAGAGGGGCTCAAGAGATTTCATACCTGCATGTTAAATCTGAAGGCTCGGTTGGCTTCTTCCACAATCCTTTCTTTGGTGTTCTTGTCCAAGTCCAAAGCATTCATCCTTGCCCTGTAGAGCTGCTTGAACTGCTGTGCATTGGAGATGTTACCAAACACATAGAACTGGATCCCTTCCTCAGTGCTGGGCAACTTGAGGGCTCTCTGGGCTACCTTCTTCAGCACTTGGCCACCTGAGAGGTCCCCCATATAGCGTGTGTAAGCGTGAGCCACTAGCAGCTCTGGCTCATTCTGTCCTACATGGTGGATTCTGTCCATATACTGCTGAGTTGCCTCTGAACACTGGATCTTCTCTTTCCAGTCTTCTCCATAGAAATATTGCAGGTCTTTGATCAACGCTTCTTTCCGGTGAAGCTCTAGGGGGAAATACAGGGGAGCAAAGACCGGGTTGTCCTTGTTGCGATCCATTTCCTCTTCCAGAGCAGAGTACGTGAAGTAAAGTGCCACAGTGGCCAGCTACAGACAAAGCACAGTGTGAGAAGCCATTTACAATATCAGCACATTACACCTTCGAGCTGCCCCCGCCTTCACAGACCTAGGGTAAACAAGGAGGAAACCCCCAGGCTTGACACAAAACCAGCCTGGAGACCCTGTGCGAGGCACAGATCATTTGAAGGATCAGAGGTTCTTCCCTAGCTACATTCATAACAATGATACCTTCAAAGCACAAAGAATTAGCCTAGTGTCGCCACCTCTGTCCCTGGGGGGGCCTCCTGTCACCTTGAGAGCAAGGCACAGGGATAAAAGGTACAACTAGCATCAACACCTTTGTGCTACAGCAGACCACTGTATATGCCAAAACCTTCAGGATCAGACCTAAAAAAACATCGCCTCTGTACAGAAGATAGAGCAATCCAACTTGAAGTCTATGGAAAACAGCTTAGTCTTCAGAGGATGGAATAAAGCGCTACAGCCACACCTGCCCTTGTGGCCAGCAGACACATGGCCAGAAGCCCAGCACTTCTACCTAGTCAAACTTGTGCTGTACCAGCATGCTCCTCATCCCCCTACTCCAGCCATAGGATACCAGCCAGGCAGAAGTCTTGGACAAGAGCCCTCCTACAGCTTTGACTATGACACCTAGAAACTGGATTCCTTGCCATCCCCTGCACACAAGGTTGCAGGGCCCTGCCTGAGACTGCACCAGACACTGGACACCATCAAAAAGCTGCCCTGCCACGGGAGCAGAACAACACTCACCTTGAAGAGCTCCTCCTTGATCCGTCCTTTCAGGAAGTCTTTGACAAACTGGGTATTCTCTGCACGGTCATGAGATTCCTTAGTCCCCTCCTTCAGCAGCTCTGAAAGGTCAGTGGGACTGCAGACAAACATGGAGAGCTCCTTTTACCCCACTTAAACACACAGGAATGAGTTTGTTCCTGCTGTGTTTGGAGGGATCCCCCACTCCCTGCCATCTCCAGCCCAATTTGGAGAAGGTGCAACTTGGGATTTCTGGAACCAGGCAGAACCAGGAGGGCGGTAACAACCAGAGGCTCCTTCCACAGATCCAGGCATCCATGTGCCAACCAGACTGGCCATTCCAGGAGGGCTGGGCACACCAAGGGCTCACCCCAAGAACGCTCGAGCAATTGCCAAGCATCCTTTGATCCCTGCACCTTACTTTTGCTTCTCGTCCATGAACGAGATAATAATAATAATACAGAATGAAGCCTTGAGCTTATGAAGAGCAACCACCAGGGCACGCTAAATGGCACAGAAGCTTTCCTGATTACATTTCATGGTCACTCTAGAAAAAGAAAGGCTCACATAAGAGCTTAAGAGAGCTGAACAGAAAAATAGGGCAAGAACACCCTGAAAAAGTGCATTTATCCAGAATTATACTGGTAGGGCATGTTTCCACAAGTCACCTAATAAAAAGAATAAGTAAAATCAATTATTTTAAGGTATAGCCACGGCACTTCCCTGGAGTTTGGTACAGAGCTATCAAATGCACTCAAAATCACAACAAAGTGCACTTTACAGGTTTTATGATTACAGATACCTGCAAGAGGCACACACACTCCAGACCCAGCAAGTGGCCATGCAGCCATGCAGCATGAAACTGTCTCAAGTCAAAGAGAAGTCAAGCAGCATGGAATGTCTAGTTATTCTGGGAAGCACCCTGTTCCCTCTTCCCAAATCTGAAGCCTTGACTTTCAGAGCATGGGTGTGAATTTGTTCTTTAAACTAACTTCCAAGAAAATAGTCTTGCCGAAACCAGTGGGCATTCTGCAAAGGCAAGAGAAGCAGCTCACTTGAGCACAGTTCACCTCTAAGGTCATCTTTCAAAACAAGAAGCTGCTATCACATGAGTCTGCCCAGCAAACCATGGAAAACTGTCTCGCCTTGGCCAGGAAGGCACAAACACAACTGCCAAATGGTCAAAGCATTTCTGAAGTGCAAGTGATAGTAGAGACTAAAAAACCCAACTGCTTGCTGCCAGCTTTAGCCAGATTGGTCCTTCCCATCCCTGCTGGTACACTTTGCTTATACAGATTTACTGCACCTATATATTTGATTAATCAGCTATTAGAGTCCCCCACCCCTTTTCAGATGAGGAGGAAGATCACTCCTTAACCAAGAAGGTCTCCTGCCTTACCCAATACTCTCTGTGCCACATTGTGAGACAGGACTCACCTGACATTATCATCTTCTGTTTCCTCATAGCGCAACATCTCTGCACTCTCCATGGCAGGCGGTATTGCTGGTTAGTGCTGGAGATTAGACAACCTGAAAGGCAAAACCAGCTAGGGGTTTTAGAGGGAAGCTCCCTTCATGAAGGGATGGGTATGAAATGCTGAGCCATATAGCAAGCAGCCTCTGAGATGCTCCACCATGCAGGGTGGTGAGGAGCCATTTCCAC
>JAOEHY010004935.1:0-14877 GCA_025447955.1 Psilopsiagon aurifrons
TGTGAGGGTGGTGAGGCACTGGAATGGGTTGCCCAGGGAAGTTGTGAATGCTCCATTGCTGGCGGTGTTCAAGGCCATTTTGGACAGAGTCTTGTGTGGCATGGTTTGGTGGAGGTGTCCCTGCCCATGGGAGGGGGGTTAGAAGTAGATGATCTTAAGGTATTTTCCAACCCTGACTGTTCTATGATTCTATGAAACTTGAATACTTTACTACCTATCTGAGAAATCTGGTTTTCTGAGTTGTCCAGTCACACAGAGTAGTTTCATCAATTTTCACAAATTGAAAGGGGTGAGTATTTTTAGTCCTTTTCCCTCTACATTTTGAATGCCATGCATTCACAATGAGATAAATAATAAGCCTAAACTTTAAGGTTTTTTTTGTTTTGTTTTGTTTTTTTTTTTTTTTTAAATAACTCTGCAATATTCTAGGCAAGATATTGATATGAATATTTGGATATGAATCATAACAGCAGATTTTCACATCAGGTATTTGATTCCATCTCTGAACTCTGAAGCTTCTGCGGTGTGAGTGGCAGCAGGAAATGGCTTTCAAACTCTTCCTAACAGATGGAATAAAATCTGCCAGGTTATTAAATTACCACACAACTATTTTTAGTTTCCATTTCTAAATCCTTTTTCTTCTTTTGTCATATAATATGTCATTGCTAATCAAATCGCTAAAGCATTACTATTTCAAAAAACAGAAGCTTCCAGTTGTTGCAGTTTATTATCCTTTGCCCTGAACATTTTGTATTGCTGCTTTATTTTTCTTCAAAAGTTATGCAGTATTTATATAAAATTGTATATTAGAAAAATTGAGAAAGTAAGTGAAAACATCAGTTTATAGGAGTTACAGGCATTAAAAATGCCTTAGTGCTGAACAATTGCTGCGACCATTTACCTAGGCTGCAGTCCCAGATTAAAGAAAACCCTTTGCTGAAAGCTAACAAGTAGAAATACCCTCTTAATCACTATGAAACCAAAAGAAAATTCCTCAGCTGGCTGTGGAAAACCGTATCAGAGGTGCAATATATTTTAGTTTTGATGAATTGTGCTTAGGAAGAAAAGGAAGCTACTCAGCTATTGTGAAAATAAAACCAATTGTTTCCTCCTGTGAACTCTCTCATAGTGACAGATTTTCTCAGTGTACAAAGAATCCTTTGAAGACAAATTTACTTGTAATTCAAGTGTTATGGGGGAAAAAAAAAGTGTCTCTTTATTCATGCACAGACCTAAAAACTAACCCCTTTCTTACATGAGGCCTGCAGGTATACTAGAGATATTAAAAAAACCAACACACCTAAACATTGTTTGCTAGCATTACCAGAATAAATGTTACAACACTGAGAAGTAGTATATTAATTGCAATGTGATCTAGACAACTGGTTTTACTTAAGGACAGCAAGCTTTAATCAACTAAGAAGTCAAATGGAAACTTGCAAATTGATCCCATATCTGATTTTCAGTATTACATCAGGCAATAGAAAGCCTCAGACTGAACATGAAAATGCAACAAAAAAACCTTTAGATTGTAGTGATACTGTACAGCAGTTCTAAAGCTATACTGATGTACACCCCTGCCAAAAAAGCAATGTAAAATAAGGAGAGGAAAAACCCAGCTCTATTGAACTGCACAACTAAGAAATAGGTTTGTTTGGGGTTTTTTGTTTGTTTTTGAGACTACTAACCACACTGTCCCTCAGCTATGAATAAATGTATCAATGGATGAAGCTTTTAATTTCTCTCAAACAGGAAACTTCACACAGATGTCAATTAAGAATGGAACCTGCTGACACTTCTTCAGTCATACATGTAGAATGTGAAATAACTTCACAAAATGGCTAGTAAGGTATGACTTAGTAGTGGCAAACATCATGCATTTTAAGACTTGAATACATAGGTTTTGCTATACCTGTATCATATAACCGATGAAAAATGTCAGAGCTTATCACTTTTTTCAACACTTTCAACACTATCTAGTACCTTTGATTGCACGCTTTGTAGAAGAAAAATACAACAGGAGCTCTCAGAATCCCGTGGTTTTGCCTTCCTGTTAACTTCTCCTTTGATGACCAGGAAAAACAAACAAACAAACAAACAACCCCCATGAAAACTTCACTTTTTCAAAAATAGATATTCTGAGAGATAAATTTGAATGGCTTTATAAATTATGTGTCCCTTCTGACTGGGAAGAAGAAAAATCGTGTTTTCAAAAGACAAAGGTGGTAAGAGCAAAGCCTCCTCTAGATGCAAGGCTCCCAGGTAAGAGCAGTTTCACAAAGATCTTTAAGAGTTGTACACTAGTTTTGTTCAATGAAAAGAAAGAATTTATGGAATATTGCTCCTCAGAGATGCATGTCTTTCTTTGTTTATTTTGTGAAAAATGGTATTAAAATAGCATACTTCAGATCTCCAAACCCAATGGTCTTTGGAGTTTAATTGACACCTAAATCTAATACTAAATAGAAATCTCTCTTTTCTGTGATAGTCTTAGCAACAAAGTAGTTTATTAGGGGAGTAATTAGGTACATAAAAATTATGATTTGTATTTCTTTAAAATTTAATATTTTGCAGTTATTTCAAGATGATACTGCATTGTCTAAATTATAGCATAATAATTCACTCCTGCAGAACTCACTGGCACTAGGCCTTTGGCCTTTTGCCTAACAATACACTAGACAAGAATTATTACATTGTAATTCACACCCTGTCATGCCTTACTGCTTAATTAAAGCATAACCCTTCATGACATGACAAGCAATTTGACTGTTACCATAATAGATTATTATCCCACCTAACATATTTTAGTTTTACAACCTATTCTTTTTTGTACATGCACTGGAAAATA
Organism: Psilopsiagon aurifrons; assembly: GCA_025447955.1. Classification (NCBI taxonomy): domain Eukaryota; kingdom Metazoa; phylum Chordata; class Aves; order Psittaciformes; family Psittacidae; genus Psilopsiagon; species Psilopsiagon aurifrons. The sequence continues at coordinate 2,849 of JAOEHY010004935.1, forward strand.
CCAGGACAAATGCACACATTTTTCTTTAACTATGAAGCGTGAAGAATATGTTTAGGAACAGTAGCTAAGAAAACAAAGATGTATTTTTTTTTAGTCCTGTTTCTTCAGTAAACTTGGGCTTTTTGGCTCCACAATTCCTGCAAAAATTAGTAAAATACTAAGACTCAAATATCAGATTAGCTGTCTGCCTGTATTTTGTTTTACTGCTTAGCTACCTAAATGGTAAATATATACTAATGCGGTGAATTCTAATACGGAACTAAACCAACAATGAAGGTGAGCTTATATGGTCTTTAAAATCACAGATAAAGAAGATGACAGTTTAATTTTGTTGCAATGTTAACTAATCTGTGTTCAACGTTAAGCAATTCTTACAACACATTTCTCAGGAATTACTCCTTGAATCACTTTCTTAATAAGATCTCTCCCTTTCTAGTATTTTTCATACTGAAAAGTAATAATATAGAAAACATAATCCGTTGTTATTAAACCACATCTGATTACGACTAAAAAAATGACTAGGTGAAATTCCACATTTGTAAATGCCAATGGCAAATCCCACTGACCTCAGAGAAATATTCATCCACAAAGTGAAATAGAAATAAGTGTCAACAGCTGTGAAAACACATTTTTATATTCCAGTTTACATTATAATTATTTTAATTAATATTAGATAGTTTGTTAATGCTTTTGCATGACCTGAAATCATGCAATACAAACCAGCCATTTGGCTATTAGTAATCTGCTACTTTTGGAAACTAACAATTCAAAATTAAAATAAGCAAGCATGGAACTCTGAAGTTCTGTGTGAACAAAGCTTGGATTACTTGATAAGACATATTGGCAATGCCTATAAAATGCACACAAAACAATTTTTACACAGAAACCACATATATGATACCTAATAGATGTCCTACCAGTTTCATATAACACCAAGGTGCAGTTTAATGAGGTTTCATTGGACTCTGTATGCCTGCAAGGTGACTGGGTTGTCCCTGGAACTCTCTCTCTGCTATAACTATAAAATGCTTATGATGTGACTGTGATATAACAGAAACAGCTGCAGTCTTTGATCATATGCTGGCAGTTCAGGTACAGATGCAGGATGTGTAATAAGGGCACACTTTATTAACTTGACTGATGTTCTGTTATTTTACTGGTTCCAAAAGCCAAAGGAGAAGAGGCTCCACCATGTTACCCTGAGAATAATTTATTGTTGAAAATATTCAAAATGAAATACCTATCATTAACGTCTAACTGATTATCATAAGCAAGAGGCAAACATTGGCCTCAGTTTAACTGATATTTGCCATGGTCTTTAAAGCCGATACTATAGCTAGAACTATTATTTTGAATTAGCACAAAAATACATTTTAAGTACAATTTGGAAGAGCTGCCAATACTCAGTGTATGCATATGTTTCCTGTTAATAGGTAATTCCACATATATACAGTCTAGTGAAATTTAAAGTGAGCTTTTGTCTTTTCAGAAGTATAAAAATATGCAGATTCTGAATGTATGATAATAAAGTCAGACCTGGACAGACAGTGGCTGTATAATGTTGTACAGAAGCATCTTTGTTCTTAACAAGTTAAACCATTTTGGTTCTACCAAACCATTCAGGTTTTAAACAATTCAGCTTTCTCAACGTAACCAAATTAAAATGCATGTTCTTTCTATGTACTCAGCAACAAAGAGAAAAAATTACTTATTATCAGTTATGCCTCTATTTATGCAATATAAAAGTTTGCAATGGGTTGCTTTGAACAAAAATTATATCACAAGGAAGATGAAATGACATTCTCATAAAAAACCCCAACAAACTAATAGTTTTGCACTAATCCTAAAAGTATGAAGTTATTCCAGATACGAAGCGCATTTACAATAGGCACTTTTCTTACACTTTTTTTTTTCCTTAGCGTCCAGTTTTATCTCTGTTCTTCTAATTCTAAATTTAAGTCTTGTTTCATTTTGTCCTCATATTTTTATTGGAAGAAATACAAAGGCCTGGACTCTAAGTCACTCTGCTTCCATACTCCCAGTTTGCTTGCTTCTATAGTCTTGCACAGGAAATTCATAACCTTGTTGGATATAAAGTGGATGTTACAAAGTCAGTGTACTGCTTTGATGGGACCTCCCCCTGTCCAACACCTGCCTTATGCAATCCTGGGTTTAGAGTTCCTTTCAAAATATTTCTCTATAGCCTTCATACTTCAGTTGAGAAGTGACACATCTCAGCAGTTAAACAGTCCCTAGCCCACACATATATCTATGTTTACATCTTTCCCATAGATCTATTCACTTTTCATCTAGATACAAACAGCTAGATCTGTTTCTATTCCATTTCTATAATCCTAAAATAACATCTCAAATATATTTAGTTTTTTTTTCCCCCCATACTGTGAATGCTTCCTATTTTTAGAAAAGAGTATAGACACGAGACAAGTTTAAAACAAACACTGAAACTGGACAGACTTCTTTCATGAAAGTCTAATGTCTTTTTCAAGAGCTTCATTTTCACTGAAATTTGATATAAGTCACCAGAAATTAGAGTCATAAATAAGGAATAAATAAGTTCATTGTAAAGTGTTCTGTTACCTAGACACTCAAATAAAAACAAGTCAGAGAAAAGCTGATTTCCAAGACCAAATAAGATATTATTGTACCCTGGATTACTGTTTAAAAAATAGATAAATCTTTACGTAGGTATACTTTTGGCCTCATTTCCAGGTCTGGGTTTTTTTTTCCCTTGGCTGCTTGTAGTATTTCCTATATACCATTTGCAATGAAATTCATCTGCTAAATCTCTCTCTGATACATTCTAGTGCCTTTGTTCCCCTCCATCAACCATATTCTTATCAGTATTTTTTGATTCAATGGACTTCAGCTTGGATGAGAACATTAGACTTTATTCAGTGACTTCAGTGACTTCATCTTAACTGACTCCAGAATAATACAGTTAAACTAAATGCTAAATTGAATCCTAGAAATAAACAACTGCTTAACAAATACTATAAAGTCACTGCTTCCGACTGTAGGTTGGAATTAAGAGAACATTTACAGATAAAACACTACTTGCACAGTGAAGTATCTAATTTCCTTACCAAACAACTTCTGTTCAGAAAGTCTCTATTGCTGTGCAACACCAGTAGCAGTCCAAAGCACTGAGCACTAATTTGTCAGGTATGCTTGTTTTTCAATAGTGAATACTGTATCATTATTCAAGTGTACATTATGGAATTAAAAATGCTAATTTTCATAGTAAAGCAAATGTTACATCTAAAACCTGAAGAGTTGACACTCATGGTAATAACTGCTCACTAGTTCTGCAAGACTTTCCCCCTCAGGAAAATACACATGACAGAAAAATAACCGTTTTTATGCTGGTTTACTCTCCTACCTTTTCTGATGAGTTAGCTGCAGAAAACCGTATAAATGGAAAGCTCAATTAGTGTAATTTATGTATCCTTGGATGTCAATCATTACTGTTGAGAGGTGGGACTTTCAGGATCTCTGTGCATTAATTAAGAGCTCATCTCAGAAGAATAGTCATTACACCTAAGGACCAAAAATAAGTTTTAATTAGAGCCTAGAAGACAATATGTCATCTACTCATAAAACTAGTTCCTCAGTTAAAAAATGAACAGCTATGGGACATTATTAGTAACAATGCAAAAGGCTTGTACTTAACTTCAGAACACAGAAGTATTTTCATATATAAGTCTGCCTGGAAAAAAATTGACAAGTTCTGTGTGGACACCATTCAAATTTTAGCGAGGCAGTATGAATGCCAAAGTGATTATTAGACCCCTGTCGAATTATGGCCCCTGAGCCATGTCGAGGGAAGGTTAATACACAGCTGAAGTTGGATTGTATTTCTTACTCATAACCAGACTTTTTTGCTCAGGCTATCTTCCGACTGCATATGCAAGAGGCAAAACAATGCAGGGCAAATGGGCTTGTACAAAGCATCAGTTTTATTCACTGAGCAATACAATATTCAGGCAGTTGTTGGCTGTCCTTAGACATGTCAAGGCTCAGGAGAGGTTAAAAACTGGCTGGGCTAACTGGTGTCAGCTGCTGCGAGAGCTTTGCTTGTGGCATGACTTATCTGAGGACAATCAAATATTCCGTCTAGGACTCACTAGGGAAATAATGTATAAATAATTGATTATATCATTTATAAATTAAAGGAAGGAAAACAAATTTTAAAAGCTGGTCTGGAAAATAAACATGTCAGCTAATAACTCAGGCATGAAAAGGGATAAAATTTAGAGAAGAAATAAGTTTACATTCCAGAGAACAAGAAACAATTTGTTTGTTGATGGCTGAAATAAGTAATATAATGAAAAATCAAAACCAAAAACTCCAAAGCAATAGATTGGTCTAGGAAGGATTAAACAAGGGAAAAAAATATTTCAAGCTCCAATATGGAAATAGCAAAGAAAATAATACTAAAAAATGGGTTTTCAATGCTACAAATACTGCAGTTCACTAAAGCCTGAAGCTAATGCACAGATTATAGGATACAATTAACAATAATTATAAAGGTTTTTGCACAGAAAAAAAGCAGAATGGGAAGGCATGTCAAAAGATTTACTCTGTATCCTAGAAGAGCAGAACAAGTGTTATGACCTTCTTCATTGCTATTATATTTCATGGTCTTTCAGTAAGGTATTTTTAAGTACTGTTAAGAGACATATTTTTCTCAAACACTTGTTTGAGAAACACATGCTATAAATTTTCTACCTAATAAATATACCTGAGGGGTAATGAAAGCAAGCAGCAAATGCAACAACAAAAAGATGTAGCTGTTGCTGGTAGATTTTTTAAACGATTTCCTTTCAAGTAATACTGTGTGCTGAAACCAATATCATAGCGAGGGAACAATCAGCCTTTTAAAGATATTCAGGAAAATGTGGAAAATAATTTATGACAACATAACTCAGAAAATTTATGTTAATGTCATTTCTATATATTTCTAATAATTTTTGCCCAAATGCTTTTTCACAGATTTTTTTTCAGCCAATAGGAATAGAAGAACTTTCCAGAATTTGCTGACTTGCGACATTACTATCTGTACTAGAAGATTTGAGTAAGTAGACCGTCAAATATGATGGCAGTAAACACCAATATGTCCTTGCGACTGTTAGCACTGAAACTTGATGTTTAAAAGTTCAGCTTCTATTCTGTGACTTGTTACTGAGGTATTACAGCGTGAATAGTAGGGTTTATCCAACTGCTATGGATATATGGATATTACTAAATCTAGTACTTATTTCTCTGTAGACCTAAGTTGTTTATCACATGGTGATGCGCTTCAGGAAAGGACATGTTTAATATTGGCTGGTACGAGCAGTAGGTATTTTTAAATGGAAAGGGAAAGGAAGTTATCCAGGGTTTGTCACCTGCTTTCTCTGAACTGAAGCAAAGTACTGAGCCTTATTATCTGCAGTATCCTGCTAGTCATATTTAGCACATTACTTGTCAGCTGCTTTTCTTGTTAAGAGGATGGCAGAGATAATAGACACACTGAACTCCAGAACAAACAGAGGATCTTTGTTCCTCTAAACAATTGTATCCATTTTATAATGATTTAATTTGCTGTTATTCACAAGGGACAATATCAGGAACTGAACCAGAGGACTGCTAGCAAATTACAGATTGCATATTAGCAGCATAGTGCCTTCTCAGTTCTTTACTTCATCTTTTCTAGTTTGTGTCTTCTGAACTCATACTCCAGTATGGTGCTTTGGAAGCCAGCCATAAATGAAGCTAGCTCAGACCATAAAATCTGAATGATCTCCTGAACTGTGACTTAGATTTGTGACCTGCCTTAAACTGAATCAGATTCAACAAGAAGACTCCTTACAAGCAGCTCTCACTGATCCTGGCAGAATGTCAACAGTTATACTAAATATTCAACACAAAACTTGCTGAGAACCACATGGTATCATGTATTATCATTAAAAATCACTTTTAAATCTAGATAATTCACATGAAAAGTATAATACAAAACAGCAATTCAAAAATGTTTTTTCTTTTACAGCAATTAAGTTATATTACACAGTCAATCATAAAGAGGAACAAGGCTATAATTACTTCAGGCACTCTCTTGGCCAACTCTGAACCCTTTACTGAAGGTTGAAAGTTTGAAGTCTTGACCAAAATTTCCTTTGTGGTCAATAGAGAAAGCGAAAGGCATCTCCAGAGATCAAATCAGACTTAAAAGAACTTCTGATTTTCCACTTGGTATAATAGGAACATTGAGCATCAAGGCTCCTAACCTGGGCATGTTGGCAAGTACTTGTATTTATTTGCAATTAACCTACACCCTACAGTATGATTTTCAGAGATGCCTAGTAATTAAATTCCAGTGTAACATTAACATTTAAATTTTCAGAAATACGTTTAGCAGGGATTTCTGAACTTTAATAAATCTAGTAAATACTGACAGACAATATTGTGCAGAGTTTCCAATTCCTGTTGCTACTGATCAGGTCTTTCCTGGTCCCAGACAAAAAATTCATAACGCAAAGAACCAGAAATATTTTCCTATTTAAACTTAAGTGTAGTTACCAGCTTTTGCATGTTTAATACTTCACACTTTTTTGGAAAAAATAATAATAATAATAATAAATGCTCTTTTGGTTCATTTTTTCCTGCTTTACTTTACTGGTTTTGCTTTCCTCAAAACCAGACCAGAGCACAGATAAAATTTTGATCTATTTCCCACCACTCATGTGTTATCTCCTTTGGTTAAAGAGCTGACAGTTCAGTAAATTTTCTGAGTGTTTCCTGTAAGAAATAAACTGGTATGTGCCCAGAGCTGAGGAGCCTTTGGCAAACAGATTTGCCATTCAGTCTAGGAACAGACTTGGGTTTGGAATTTGAGGACCACAGCCCATTCTTTGTAAACTAGTGAAATATCAAACTGATTACTCTTGAAAAATACTATAAAAATCTAAAAGCTGGATATCAATATGCACACACAAGGGGTGGAGATAAGCCAGTAAACACAATATCTAGCTTTTAACCCCTATTAACATTTGTAATCGTCAGCAGTTCCTGCTGAAATGCTAGTTATGTCAGACAAATACTTATGCAAGAACCACATAGAAGCATATAGTAAGACACTGGAAAATATAAAAGTATAAAGAAAAATGAATATAAATTTAAATGAATTTAGTAACAGCAAAACAAGGCACAGCAATTTTTCTGTAGCCAGCATTGTCTGTAGATCGAGCCCTCTTCATGAAATCCATTCATTTATCACACAGCACTAGAGTCACTTTGAAAACTATTCTATTGTAGTCAGCAACACCCAGATTGCAAATGGAAGTTATTAATCAGACAGCAGTACCACAGTGTTTTCTACTGTCAAGACAACAACCACTATGGACTCTAATGAATAAGAAAAGAGTTTGGTTTAAATTAGGATACACCTGAATATAATAACTTTGGTTTCATCATTTTGCTGCCTCATTTTGCTACCCAATGAGCCTTTCTATTTGTCAACTTTTTAAAACTTCCTAATCTCAATTTCTGTTTTAATTCACAGGATCACAGCAGAAATACATCAAATCATACAAAAATTTGCGTTTCCTTCATTATCAATTTGGAAATTATTGTTGGATTACGTTATTACCTTGTTAAGAATTGAAGGAGTTGAGAGCTTAATAATTTTATTCTTGTATCAGTATATCATTATAGTATGAAAACATTTATTAATTGTGGTGTTCAAAGGAAATATCTGCAACTTTTTATAATTACTTTGTGTTCTTCAATCTGGCTAATGTAGTGTGGCTTGCTGGATAGAACTCTGCTAGCAAAAACGATTATTGTGGATAAGATACCATATAGAAATATGAGGACTTATTAAGAGAGAATTAGAAGTAATCATTGAGAAATTCATGTCTGTCTGACTTTGGCTAGATTACCTCGCTTCTTTTTCTTTTCAGATTTTTTTTTATCAAAAAGATATTTAAATGCTAAGAAATACCACATAGGAAGGACTTAAGCCAGTACAGGAAAAACAATGTGAGAAAGAGACTGACAATGCAACAAGGTTGGGTAGAAACACTTGAGGTTATATATAAAGTAGCTGGTCTTGACTGAATGTGAGAGAATATGTTTTAAGTGATGTGTCATGCTTACTTGTACGGAGTCATGTTGCCATGTTCCACTGACCTGGGTAAGAGAACCTATTGTGATCTTCAACCTTTTCTGTACCTGTGATGTGTTTCTGCAGAGAATGGATAACACCTGTCTTTATAGGAAGATATTCTTTGTAACTTTGATCTTTGTCATAAAACCTTAAAGAAATGTGTAATTGAGACACCATTAAAATTTACAGCTGGGCTTGCAAGGTTCACCCTATCAAAAAAGGGAGCAGTGTCCTAGGATAAAGACTAAGAAAAGTAAAATAAAAGAAGAAATAGTGGCATATACTATCTGAAGAAACATTTATAAAGACTGCATAAAGGATAAGTCACTGATTGGCATGAAACTGGGGCAAGGTACAGTCTAAAATTAGGTCAATCACTGGATTCAATTCTGCAAAAGTGCTATTAAGGTCTGCCTCTTGAAAGACAAGCCTGTGAGACAGGCTGGGGAAGAGACCACAGGTGCAGCTTGCCCCTGTACTGTCATAACAATAAATAAGGTTATCTGTCATGATCAAGCCATCTGGAACAGTACTTTATACTGTCCTGAATAGATGCTACACATTTATTTAAGGTTACAAAAAGTGCTTAAAATAACATGGATAAGAAATAGTTCATGCCCTATAATTAAAGGCGGTAACACAGTAAATATGCAGGCAAAAACTGTTAACAAGAGTATTAAGGGTATTTTGATCCTACTGATTTATAAGTGATGATGCACAACATTAAAATAAGAAAAACAAACGACAGTTCAAACTGTTGGATGCAGCAGCTGTGTCAGAGGCTCTTGATCTAGCTCTGAAAGCAGTGATTCAAGCATCAGTGCCTGGATATTTTATAGAAGTACTTTAAGGCAGAGGCTAGTCACATCATCATATACCAACAATTCATATGGTAAGAAAAATAATTATCAACCCTGTAAGTAGCAAAATCACCCCCCCCCCCAAAAAAAAAAAAAAAAAAAAAAAAAGCCCCATCTATTCCTTTTCCTGCAAGCAAGGTATATACTCAAGCTTTGCAATTAAGTGTATATACATGCATCTAGTGATTTTGGGATGATATGTGAAATTACAACTGAAAGGATTACAACTGGATTGAGATGTAGCCTTGCCCTACCTAACTCCTGCTGCTGCAGAACACAAAAGTTATGTTAAAGGACTTTTCTATTTTTTTACAGAATTATACTGCTACCTCCTTGAACAGTCTTTAATACAGTGCACCCTTAGCATGCTTCCTATCATAACAGGAAAATAAACAACAGGTATAATTTCTTTTCTGAGAAGCAGACAGGTAGATTGAGATGAATTATGTACTACACTGATATGAGCACTATAATTGCTGTTCCGTCCTTTTGCTTTATGACCTCTCTGCTGACAGCCTCAAAACCTTAATTTTGCACAGGTAGCATGAGTGACCATGACACATTTAGTAGTCTGAGAAAAACCTACCTGATATCTGCTCTCCGCATCAACTCCACTGCAACAAGATCCTGTAGCAGCATTTCTGACTACAATCATAAGGTCGCTGCAGAGTCAACTATAAACCCAGAAGAATAGCTCTTCCTATGGTTATCTGCTCTTTCCCCAATAAACTTAGCACACTGAACACATCTCTTCATTAACACCAACTTTTGGTGGACTGCAACATGGCTTAATAACATGGCATCAGATTGCAGTTCTTGACCTAGCCTTTCCTGTTCTCCTTCACATAATAAAGGTGACTTCTGCCTACCATCAGTGGCTCACATAGACAAAAAGAACACCTTTCCAGAGATCATTTTCTAACATGAGCAAACCTTCAAAGTAAATATGTCTTCAAACATAAATACCCCCCTTCCTCTTAGATTTAAGAATGGAGCTTAATATGAGCAAAAACATTAAAGCTGAAATGCTTCCTACTTTTAAAATCAAAAAGGAAACTAAACAATGCCGCCACAGCTTTTCTGGTGCTACTATTTAGCACCCCTAAATCATTTCACCTGCCGTTGGAGCATTGCTTTAACAACAGCAAGCCAGAAAAGAATCATAAATTAGCACTTCCCCAGTTATGTTGGCTGGTTGCTGTATTAAGGGGAAGAAAGGAAAGACCTTGTTAAAATCACTTTTCTTCATCAGCACATAGAAGTCTTTCCAGATAGCAAAAGAGAAAAAATGCCAGGCTTTGCAATTGGGCCATTTACTGCAGCATAATGGTATCTCTCTGGACAGTGGGATGTTAAGGAAGGTGGGAACATCTTTTTCTCACACTCTCCAGCTGATTTAACTTGCCAAAAGAATGAATCTGCCCCTAGGAGATTTCTTCCCAAGTTGCAGGCTCTAATTCAGGGTTCCAGTTCCCTCTGCATCCTTCAGAGTTCATTCCTGTCTCCCTTTTTGTGCCCCTTTCCTCTCTCCTTCCCTACCTTATGTATTCCCTGTCTGGAATTTGTTGTAAATTCTGTCTCCCCTACTCCCAGGCTTGTTGTATTTTTATTTTTTTTTTTCTGGTATGTTTGTTCCACCCATGGGGGAAGCAACGAAGAAACTGAATATAGCATATGAGTTTGCTTATTTTAACCATTGTTCATCTGAGTGAAAATTCTCTGTTTTCGTGATCTGCAGAGTTGCGGATGGCACTATTATTGCCGGCCTTTATGATTAGTACAGAAAATGCTGGTTAAATCCTGTGTGATTTTTAAAAATACTTATTTGAAATACTTTACCATAATTAAGTATAGTTGAGGTCTTTTTTCCCTTATCTGCTTGAACTGCAAGAAATTGAATACACTGGCACATGGGTTTCCAGCAGGACTGTGTCCTCCTCTCACTGTAGTATCCTTCAGTAAACCCAAACCACAATATATTCATTTTCCCCAGCAATGCTGAAGTCTGAAATACTTGAGGAGAGTTGTTGCTACTATCCTCTACTCATGCACATTAATGTTGCAAAGCCTCTCAGTAGTAGCTCATTGCCAAACTAGTAGTAAATCTAGTCCTTTTTAAAAAAATGCACCAAATCACTTCAATAACCAGAAATACACTTTGTTTACTTCCTAGAGTTGATAAACTTGATTACAGCCCAAAGTCAAACTCGAACTTGTTAACTGTATGTCTTTGCAGCAGCAGTGTTTAGTGGGAAAGATTTTTCTGGAGGCCTGGAAAAACAGATGAATTTTTCATCAACCCACCCTTACAAAAGTCTTCAATCTGAATATAGCAGTCATTTTTATAGTTGTGTCTTAGTTGTTTCCAATCAAGTACAACACTTCTCCTTCAGATGCTACCCCAGGTTTGTAAGTTATGATTAACGATCACATCACTACGAATGCTGTTGCAAAGTAGTCATGTGGGCAGAAAATATTCACTAGAAAGTTAATGGTTTGGTTTTTTTTAGTTTTTTCCACTGTACGCTCTTTATATATCTCTGTGTCTAAACAATAGTAAATTAGTAGTAAAATAGTAGTGAAACTCCTTGTTTACACTACAGATATAAAACAAATTGATATGACTGATGATGATGTAACTGTCCCTTTAGCCAAGCAATGAGCTGCTTCTTCTCATCAATGGAGTCAGATCTGTAAACTGTCTTTTCAGAGACTCAAAATAAAAATAGTCTGATAGGATGTTCAATCTGATTAAAACAAAGCAACAGCAGCATCCTAGCACTCCAGAAGAGTAAAACAGAAAAGAAACTAAATCACAGAGTAGTTAGGGTTGGAAAGGACCTTAAGATCATCTAGTTTCAGCCCCCCTGCCATGGGCAGGGACACTTCCACTAAACCATGCCACACAAGGCTATGTCCAAAATAGCCTTGAACACCGCCAGCAATGGAGCATTCACAACTTCCCTGGGCAACCCATTCCAGTGCCTCACCATCCTTACAGT